>PTEX01000067.1:2156211-2185186 GCA_003342815.1 Eudromia elegans
CTTTCGGTACAGGATTTCATCCCAACAGTAAATGCAAAAAGCTGAATACTGCTCTTTGTAGTCAGGTRTTTGAGATGGTGATTAAAGTAATTGCACTCTAGCCTCACAAGCTGTATTGAGCCTGGATTTCCAGCCCTGCAAAGCTGATGCCTCTAAACTACATTACCACCGAGCAGTCAGCAGCACCCAAGCAATTTTCCTACACAAAAGATCRCCCATTGCTTGGTCACAGCTGCCAATCAATTCACATTTGCACTTTTTTACGCAGGTAAAGAGCATGCCAGAACTCCTGCCARAGCAAAACAAAATGGTGCTTTCCCAAGTAACATCACGTTACACATCTCTGCAGAAACTGCTGAGGAGCTGCAGTGTTTTTGCAGCYCTTCTCAAGAAACTTGCAATGCAGGTGTGAAGTCATCTGCAAAGGTCGAGACACCAACACTCTCCCTGTCATCACGCCAGTCGCTCGCTCAGCTATAACTTGCAAAAAAATCAGTTTTAAGTGACACTCAGTTAACATAAAATAATAGCACATTTTTCAAGCAAAAAAAAAAAAAAAAAAAACTTCAGGGCAAAAAAAAAGACATTTCAGAAATGTGTGCTTAGTTTAGTGACACAAAAAAAGTGTCTTCCAGGTGAAGGCAATTCTTCGGGAGTTGGCCACCACTACTAACAATAAGAGCCTGAAGAGCATTCGATCCAGTCTGCTGCCAGATGCTGTCCCTATGTTTCTCTCCGAGTTTATCTTGATACATTAATGCAGACGGAGCAGAAAGAAGTTATTCCATAGAAAGTTCAGCTGAGTTTTGCATCCTGGARATCTATGAAGCCTCAATTAGTAAAACATACAAATACTTATAAGCCTAATGCATTATCCTCAGAGTACTTACTGTCTGCACAGCAAGGCTAATGCTATCTCCATATATCCACTTTCATCAAGGCACATATCCACCATCGAGTCAACCAAATTAAATATCTCCAATGTCCCAGTAAGTAGATGGCTACAAAGTGTGTCTGCCTTCCTCATTCTCACATAAACATCACCAAAAKCAAGTCAAGGAAACCTTTAAAAAGGGAGAATAGAAGCACAGTTGGTGGATGGCACAAATGTCACTGTTGCATCAGGCCCTGAAGCCCCCAGATAAGATCCCCCTTCCATCTCTGTGGGTGGGTTTTTTGTTTCYCTTCTCTCCAGCTCTGTTCTGGACTCATGTCCACCCAAACAGCCTCTTCTGCGCTGCTTCGTATGGTCTGCAGAACTATGGTCTGATTTGCTGTCTTTGAATGCTTTTTTTTTTGCCTTTTTTTTTTCTTAATCTTTAGGAATCTCCTATCTACATTTCACTTCAATCTTGAATTAGGCATTCCAGAAGCCCTCCAAGTACAGATTCATCTTTATCTGAAATTCTCTATAAATCGTTAAACAGTTTCTTTAGTTTTGATATGAACTTGATACCCTTCAAACATTTCACTCTCYCTATAAATGCAATATCCTTCACCTAACAATAAGCCGAGAAGCAGCGAGTCTGCTAGCCTACAGGCTTATTAATATCAGTTATTAAATAATCAAGTGCTTCTGAACCCACTCTCGCTCATTTTCATTTTCAGCAGTCCTACCAGCCCTCATGAAGAAGGACGTTCACTGATTTGCTCCAATTGCTTTCCACATTTCTGCTCCAGGAGAATATTTATCAGAGCAAATCCCATGCCCACCTACCTGTTTTATCCCTAGTCCCAGCTGAGCTCCCTTTTTGAGAGGAAAACAAGGGGACACTTTAACTCTGAAGCATCACCCAAATTCACTATTTATGTGAATGGGTGAACAGCGAGTGGCCCAGCAAAGAGGATGGACCACAGCACTAACCACATTTCCTCAGCGAGGCACACATCTCGCACAACAGGGAAACCACAATTTATTCATCCTCTTCTGCCAGCTGCAGCCAATATACTGTGCASCCCTTCCCCAGTAACATTTGAATCCTTGGCTTGCCTCCTATTCATGAATTCAAACATTATTAACACAATAGATGGAGGACGGAAGCTAAATGGAGGAGATAACATTTTCAGAAACTGAAATATAAATCCAGAATATATTTGTCACAGACATTTCCTGTACACTTCAGCGTTGTTTAGTGAGTGAGCCAAAAGCACTTTTTAAGTGTAATCTCTCTTCTGTAAAAAAGCACTCACAAAGCCTAATCGCCAACAGAGCTCTCCCAGGGCTTGATCGGTTTTAACTTCAAAGTAAAATGTTGCCAAAATAGAGATCTCATGTGGTTAACTGTAAGGGAAAAAAGTGAAAATTAAACGTATCAGTATTATTTTGAGGTAGCAAAGTATCTTGGTCTCATCAAGTAGAAAAGACCATTACACATTTATATTGGATTTTTAGGCTTTATAATGCAATTTGTTTGATGTCATTTCCTTCACGAATGGAAAGAACATTGACCTGCATGACTGCATATTGATAATAAAATGATTTTTAGACACTAGAATCCTTTGGAGARACTGCAAAAGAAATCTGGAAATGATTCACCAGGTGGTTCATAAATTGAACCTCTAAGCCGCATAATCCTTAAAATTGTCTTCTATTACTTAAAATAGGCTTTCCTGCTCTATCAGAACARGCACAAAATACACTGCTTACCAAACACACATAGAGAAGGGGCACAAACTTGAAAAACATGTCCTTCAAAAGCTATTTTTCAAATGCAAAACTACAAATGAAGAGTCAATGCAATAGCTTAAAAAAACCTGATGTAACTACAGGCAACAGCTTCTGGAAATAACAGCGTGTTCACCACCCTTCTCCTTTAAAGGCAAAGGAGTGAAAGACACTCAGCTGCTCTGCATTGGCTGTGAACGACCCTCTAGCTCTTTGATTTGCTGATTAAGAGATCCTCCACTCATCTGCATACAGAACATCCACGCAGGCACTTATCACGAAAGGTTATTTAACAGAACATGCCAAGCTCCAGTGACACAAACGCAAAATGCAGTGCACATACAGTCACTTCTGTTTTGCCTGTGCGAGCTTCTTCATTACCAAGATATTTTGCTTCATTTTTGCAGCTTGTCTTCCAAGTGACAAAAGGGAAGGAGTCATACCAGCTCCTCAATGGCCTGGGGGTGGGGATAAAACAAACAAACAAACACACTGTGTTTGCCCAGGTTTTATTCACCACCGCTAAACCACAAATTTGTAATTATCTTAATTTGTAATGAGATGTCAAAAGCCCATGTGCTCTAGGAGACTCAAGTTCAACTCTTCACTCTGATCTTTCACTCTGCAAAACAGAAGTTGTTCAGCATTCAAGGACCATGCAATGAACCACTTCACTTGCAGGCATCTAAAAGAGCAATTTGGTCCCAAAATCTAAACCAACAGTTTCTGACATACCAACTTCTTCTTTGAAGGGAAAAGCCTATCCAATATAGGGTTTTACAAAAAAAACCACAGAAATATTAGAAGATTTAATCTATATTTCTGTGTTTCTTTTCAAATTCCCATTCAGTGGCTCAGACAGTCTCCCTTTGCCAAAAGCCTCCAGCAGCAGCAGGACACAGTKCAAAGGATGTGGTTTGAAGTCCTATCTGAGTGATTCTCAGATCACCCCATTAGCACCCCTCCAATTCTGGTTCCATCACGCTTTGTTATATTCARTCCTTTATTACTGGGACCAAAATGCAAGAAGTTAAAATCACACGTCCAATCAGAAAAATCTCTAATCACTTACACCCAATTACAAATCAGTAAACAAGATGAGTGACATCAAAATAAATAATTAACATCCCTAAAATTGGGCACCAAGTAATTAGTTTCYACTTTGCAAGTTAAAGCATTTGGGTCCTATCCAAGATGACAATTCAGTGTGTATTTGCAAGCTAAGGTATGCTGTCACATAGTTCTGTTTGCTATAAATGAATTCCTGCAATATTTACTGCTTGTAAACATTTTAAACTAAGTAAGATTATCTTTCTAATACTCAGCAATGTGAGATTTTGTGACCTTTTGCACTGAGAAATTATCTTCTGTAAAAGATAAAATGGAAGCACGCCTACACTCCATCCTTGCTGCAGCTACAGCTCCATCATCGTGAGATTGTTTGTTTTCAATTTGTTCCCTGTCCTTACAAACCAGGTGACATTTCAGACTGCCCACATATTCCCTCAACACCATGTTCTCCAAAAACAAGCTCTCTTACTTTCTGAGTACTTGCAAAAATTGCTAACTTACATAACTAGGTGACAGTACACATATATACAAAGCCTTCAGATGGCTTCTGATTTAAACACAGGCATATCAAACAAAACGTGCATCTGCTAGTGCTTAGCTCGCAATCCTTTATGATGAAGTAATGGCAGGAAGACGACACCTGGCTCTACACTGCTGTATTCAGCTAACTCGGATCAAGGTTAGACGACTTCAGTTGAACTGTCACATCTCCAGTTCAAGTCTGGAAATTTGGACTAGAAAAATAAGTGCAGCAACAGACAGACTTCGACAGGGGCCCCCACAACTGCACCCTCTCTTTCTGGGGCTTGTTTAGAGCAGAAACTCACAGCCAAGGTGATCCTGCGTGTGCCAGAGAAGCAAGTCAAGGATTAATTTTTTAATATCCCTCTTCTCTGTGAAGAGGAGGGATGACTTAGAGATCCAATGGCCTATGCACAGTTGTATTTTGTTTATTAACATTCTGAAAAGTAACGGAGTCATATCAGCGTATTGCTCCTTTTCTTGGGGACTCGCTGCCACCACCATGTCCGGGGGTGGAGGGAAGATTGCTGCAATGACAGTGATCACAACTGGGAAGGAACTAGGAGACTAGGAACCTAGTCTTGTCCTAGGCAGCGCACTCAGTGGAGGCAGTGATTGCTGACGGTTGCTTCTACTGCCCTGAGGAAAAAGCGGCTTCTAAAAACGCTGACCCAGGAACAATCTGTTGCATAATCCATCATTGGGACGAGCAATTTAGCAAGTCACAGGCACCAGCTCCCCCCTAGGGAAAACATATCAACAATAAAAGCTACCTTGACCTTAAAAAAAGCAACCAAAAGAAATGTTTATATACAGTATTTGGAGGAGAGGAAACTCATACCATTTGCAACCCTAACACGCAAAGAACTATTCAAATACCTTTTTTTTAAAAAAAAAAAAAAAAAAAAAAAAAAAAAAAAAAAAAAAAAACCCAAATTCAGTAAGTTCTAGGCAGTGCATAGCTGCATAGCAAGGAAGGGAATGAAAAAGTAATAACAAAATTGTTATTGTACACTGCGATAGCAAATGCCTCACAAAAGTTTCCAAACTGCAGAAGAAYGTCAGCAGTAACTGAATGACACTGTCGCTGATCTGACCCTGAATGTCTTATTTTTCAGGACACAGGATTTGTTGTCCTCTGCAATTCCATCACTAATCAGAAAACCATGTTAAGTCATACCTTAGTCAGAGGTTTYTTCCAAAGTATTCATGAAATACTGACAAACAGCAGCAACCTCACCTTGGAGAAATAGCTTTTTGTTGCAAGTTCTTMACAAATGATCAGTTTCTAGATCAAAGTAATAAAAACATCCAAAAATCTCAGAGTTGACCAGCAGCAAAGAGTGAATAAATTTAARTACAAGCTAGAAAACTAAGATCAGGAACAAAATCAAAAAGGACACAGGAAATAACAGAAATAAACCTTCCTATCTGAAATAAATTGTAACACTGCAAGTCATTCAAATGGCAGTGATGAGCCTGAGCCCATCTGAGGCATCTGGAAGTGATACACACAAAGTTAAGGGATATAGAAAATTCATGCACTTAGTTTTATAGCTTCCATGTAATAAATAACAAGTAAAATATTTTCTCTTAGAAGTACAAAAACAATAGGCAAGACCTGGACAACTACCAAGACTAAAATATTTTGAAGCAAAGGACACAGGTGAAAAGCTGCACTCACCCTTACAAATAGTAAGCATCACAAAGAAGCTTAGTATACAGTAGCAAATTATCTTAGACTTCAAGTAACTTCAAAATTGAATTTCCTAAATCTAAATGGACACAGTAACAGACACACAGATTACGGCTCCTTCTCCAGCTCCTACATTAACACCATGCAAAGAACTGGGAATATTTCATTTTTATTCCYCCCAGAGTCACTAGGTTATGCTGGGGTGGGAGGGAAGTCCCTTGCAGAGCAATGTATGCGCCCTGGGAAGTGCACTGAGCTATCAGGCTGCATCCCAGCCCTTTCCATGCAAACTGCAGAACACACTATGCTACCCAGCCTTAGCATCTGCCAAAACAGAGCAGGTCTCGGSTAGCCATTTATGTAGTTTTCTCCTGCCTCCCCTCATCTCATCTCCTTCTGGATGCTCATGAATAAACAGTATTCAGGGAAAATTAAAGAGAACTGTAATAGCCTCAGGATTTGCCAAAAGCCTTTCACACATCTAYACATATATACATACAGGTGCTTGCGTACACAAAACTTTCATGAATTGCTAGAGTTTTCCACTCCTACAAACGTACCATTTCAGCACTTTCCTCCTGTTTCTCCTGCCCGCTCAGCTTCACCAGGCAACGAGTTCAACAAGAGCTAAGAGATGTGCAGGGTGCACAGGAAAACAAAACAGGCGTGTAACTCTTGGTCCTTCCTCCTCACGCTGAGTAATCTAAAAATAGGGATTTGTTTGGCGAAATTCATTAATATGTCAACACTAGGTTGTACCACGGTGTCGCAGGCAAAACAGTCTCAACTCRGGGAATTTCACTTAAAACAGTGCCAATTAACAAGCTCTTAATTACTGATATGGGCAYTGAGGAACAAAGACAGCAATTAAGCACTTGGGGAAACGTGTAATTTGTGCCAGGGTAAGACAGAGGCCAGGTTTGCTCCTCTGCGAGGACTGAAGCCAGAGGAAGGAGAGCGGCTCCAGCAGCTCCTTGGCGATTGCCAGGATCACAGGGAACCTCGTGAGAGGATTTGAGAGCAGTTGGGAGCAATATCTGACACTCTCCCTGCCGCTCTGCTGCCTCCACAGCAGCCTCAGTCGGCAGAACAGGCGGGCGCCTGATGACACTGTGTYACCAAACGCTTGGGTTTATTAAAGCGGATTTGTTGTGGCTGCTGCGGCACGAGCCGGGACATGAAAACATGGTCTGTTCTCACGGAAAAAGGGAGAGCATCAACCTGCCTCCTAATATGGAAAATTCACCAAACAGAGAGAGCTGGCATCTAAGGTCACAGATGCTAAAATTCAAAGGTATACAGAGAGTGTAACAGAGCATCTAAAGTTATCTACATATGCATATTAGTATACTTTATAAAAATGAGATTTCTATAAGGTGGTCTATATTTTGCATATCTTTACGCATTCCACATAAAATTTGCTGAGCAAGTTAGCCTCTAAGACAATCCCTCATACATTTGAAATTTTCAGAAATAAAAATATTTACAAAACTTCGATTTGTTTTKTCGCACACTGCATTTCTTTTTCAAACAAAGTATTTAACTAAAGCCTTGGGTTAAGTGCAGCTCAAAGGTAGAACAAATAGAACTCGTAGCAAACAGAGCTTTACTACTTTCATCTAATTTAAAAAACAGATTCTAGCTTTCTCTCTGAAGTCTCTGTATAACTGCAATTTAGTTGGTTAGCAAGAGTTTGAGGGAGATTAAAATTAGACTGCTCAAGAATTTTCTATAAATATTTTAAGCAGTACTGGTCTTTTCTACAGATTCTGCTTTTGTGAAGAATATTTTTGTGTTGCTCTGCTTTTGCTTCTAAATGGGAAGTTTAAGCATTCAGCAGGAAAACCCATTTCTGATCATCTCTACCAAAAATACACTTGACAATTTAAAATTCAGATCAATGTCAAAATCAGTGGCATCCCTTGCTTTTAATTTTACTGCTCAACGATGACATGTAACATCAGGGATCACCTTATATTGTAATGGGATCCCGATGAAGCTGATTCACATCCTGCTGCCGCCCTCTGCAAGGGGTTACGGCCGCTACCCGCATCCTCGGAGTCAYCCCTCCGTCAATACACTGAATAATTTAGTAGGCACATGTTTTGGCTTGACATTTTTATACAGGGCATAAACTTACTAACACCCCAAAACCTCTGCCTTAACTGGTATTTACACATGGTAAAGTGGCTCAGGAACCAAGCCACACACACGCTGCTCACAGTTGCACGCCACGAGCCTGCTGGAGCTCACCGTTCTAGCTGTTTTGTGCCTACTACGATGACTAAAAACACAAGCCATACTTTTCTGACCCGCTTCAGGCTTAATCAACCACTATACACCATGCACAACTTGCAACTATAACATGAACATGAAAATCAATTAAGCTGTTAAAATATCCCAAATGCATCAGCAACAGCCCAGCTTCTAGACAGCTTTGATTATAAATTAACACTATTAATCCTTATTCATGTCTGTGAGAAAAACAGTAGAAATTAGAGACCATCTTTCAAGATCAGCAACATGCAAAACATGTCCTAGGAGTCTCATTAGCTACTGAAGGGCCAACTGTTCCCATCAACATACTTTTCACCTGAAGACCTTTCAGCATCTTATATCTTTTGTCCTCTCATCAGCCCTATAGTGCAGAAACTATGACTTTTTTTATATATATAAAGATACCTTTTTTTTTTTAAAGGTTTCTGATTTATTGCTCAGTATCCAACTCCAGGCAGAACACTTGTATCCTCTCTTAGTYCAAGCACCACCTACAACCACCTACATAATAAACTTCTCAGCAGAGCAGTGTAGGCAAAACACCTCTACGAGGTATCGGTACCTGTGTGAAAACACTGAGATAGGAACATGGGGTTCAGGGAATTGCTAAATAAGAAAGAACACTCAAGTTTCATCATGGCCTGGGTGCCACCTGCAACGCAGACAGGTAGAGCAGAATGGCACCTCCCGGAGCTTTTCCATCAGTCCAGCAATGAGACGACTGTGATGCCCTCAGACTTCCAGACAATTTGGACCTGACGGAGGCACAGCTGGCAGCTATTCTGCTAAATGCAAGAGGAGCAGTGAGAGGCTGAAAAGATGCTCTCCCTTGAGCAGAAAGAAAATCCTTAAACTCAGGGGTCTAACCAGCAAAGCAGAAAAAAAATTCCATCATTATCAAGGCACCCAACAAGTGCAGCCCAACAGGAGAGACAGGCTATCACACTGGATAATACCATCCTTCGTGCCACTCAAAGTTGTTTTATGCATCCCAAATATTCTGCCTGCATTTAGCTTTCAGATTAGAGATATGCAAATCCTAATGAACTGGCCTCCAGCCAGCAGCAGCCCGGCAGAGCGGGACACGAGCAGCGGTGTCGAGCATCCCCCATCTCCATTAAACCTCGCACAGCAGCGGACGTCGAGCACTCACAGCCAGCACCTTGCAGGAGTCATAATGAAGCAAAAACTCTTCACAGTGCTCTTAAAAATTCAAAAATATCATTCCTGTTACAAGTGTAAGGGGGGAAGGGGGGACAAAGCCTCTAATTGGATCTCAGTGATCCTCTGTTATGGTAATTCTTAGAAAACATGGTAATACTTTTCAAAGCACAAGTACTCTAGAGGTTGGGGGGGCAGGAAATACACTAGGACTGTGAATTCTTGTATCAAATTAAGGGGGGCAATGGAGAAGCGAGGGAGTGAAGATAGCAGAGAGAGGAATAAAATTATCATTAGAAGTAGTGGACGTGAAAGCCACGACTGCCCTTGATGGCATTCATGAAGTGCACCCTTAGCGAGTATTACCGCAATAGAGTAATATTTTTTGTTATAGCTGCTACAAGAAAAGCATTCATCCATGCCAAGAATGGAGGTCATCTTCTCACTGCTTCCTCATGGCCTACGCTGGGATTTCTATTAGATCCAGCAGTCTCTCCTATTGCTAATTCTCTTCCTAAGGAGAAAGGGAAGGTTAGTACTAGGAGAAAGAGAAAACGCCATGAAAATGAAAAATGAACACAGTCCAAGAGCAACATGCAATCCTGCATGCCTCAGCTTGCGGAAACCTAACCCACCCCATCCGAAGGAGCCCTAGCTTTAAGATGTCACCGTCTAGACAACTGAAATTTTGGCTATAGAAACTGTTTGGCACACTGAGAAAGAAAAGTCACAAGATTTACAGACACTTTTAACCACAGTTCTTCTAGCTACGTATAAAATGCATCACTGTCTTTACAAGGTATAAATAAGCATGTGCAATTATGTGCTAATTACTTACAATTAAATTACAGTGTAAATACAGCAATGCACCAAGATAATCAGATGGTTACTTGTACAATGGAAATTAATTGATAACAGGAGATTTGCAACTGCAAATTAGAGTGATTATATTTTGAGTAATATKTTAGGTATAACACACAGTTAATGACATCGTAGCTTCCTCTCCCCAATATGGTAACATTGAGCCTCACATGTGGCAGTCGGTACCCCTCTCTGGGGTGACCAAGTGAGGAAGGCRGTGACAAGTTTTGAATCAGCCCTTTGCTGTTTTTTCCGACATAATTATCCTACATAATTTTCATTATTATCTTATCTGAAACATTCTCCATGCTGCTGGCAATAGGATACTTAGTTCTGATTAGCTTGAGAGAAATTTCTACAACCTTATCTTTCCCTTGCATTTCAGACTCGGATTCCCTTCCCTCTTAGCTCCATCCGGCACTTAGTTTCACTTGTGTGGCCGTCTACAGCTATAAACATAAATTGTCTGCAATTTTACGCCTCCAAAATGCTGACATTTTTTTCATTATTTCACCAACATGCAGAAGGCAAATCTAAGATCTATTCATAAAATAATGGCAGCGGGTGTTTTGCTGCTTACTRGGATTTGTTTGTCCTTTTCTTAAAGGTTGTGTCTGTGTGTGCGTTGACAGCGTTACTCAGAACATCTGCATGTTGGGCCTGACTCCTGCTAGAGAAAAGATGCGTCTGCAGTAGCTGCTCGTTGATTTTCTATTGACTTCTSTTTGAGGCTGATGCAATTTCTTATTACCCATTATTAATACCAAGAGTACATCAATTTGGCTACACTGACCTTGTAATGATCTTTCTTTCTTCTTACATTAGTGCCTGCGTGCATAATTTTTATTACTCACTCTGTGAGTGTGTTTGGCCAATTCTGGATCACGAGGCAGCCGGTGTGTTTGGTACAGTCTGTATTGATTCAGTATGGTTTAATCAAGTGCTGGTTTTAGCTCTGCTATATCTACTCCAGGATTTTGAGATAGAGCTGTTTTGACAATACATCTTATTTTGAGGTACCTTCTATTGCACATGTGATTACTAAGGGAAGTAACTGGTATAGCAGCCAGCAAGGTAAAACTCTGAAATCCTTGGCACCTCAAAAGGAGAAATAAACTAAGGGAAAAAAAAAAAAAAAAGAAAAAAAGAAAATGAAGGAGGGGGTCTTGTCTCATTCTCTGGAGAGGCCTCTAGTAAGTGAGATAAAGTCAGCATGAAGAGAACTTTTCCAATATTCATGACCACAGGAAATGAAAAATGAGAAGCTTCTTTAAAATGGAAAAGGCAAAGCCTAAGAGAGCTCCCCAGCAAAGCAAGCCTCTTTTTCCCATTTTACAGAGAGGACCAAGGCAGAGTGGTCCAGTTAAACACGCTTTGCTTCTGCAGCTGGGCTAGCAGCTAGAGAGGAAGCTGAATGGGTAACGGGCAGGACAAATTAACAGGAAAACTCTATCAGGTATTTTGCTTACAAAACCAGAAATTATCAGCTCTAGGATTTGCAGGTTACAGAATCAGCAAGGCCATGTAACCCATAGGTTAAACATGCATGATTAGAGATGGCTTGTCAAGAGTATGACTGAGCTAATTGATGGAAAAATCCTGCTGTATCAAACTGACCTTATTATTGTTCAGATTAAAGAGAGGGCCCTGCAGAGCAATGACAGCCTCAGCTTCAAAAGTGTTTTCAACTCTAGYGTGATGTTTTACCAACGTGCAGAGATATTTCACACTGCAGTCTCCACTAGCAGCATCCTGTATCAGATGACAGCAAGGAACTTGCCACCCATCATGGGAAGAGCGCACAGAGTCCTCCGAGAGATGTTCTACCGGCAGAGTCATTAAAATGCACGACACACTCTGGCCGCTATCGCATCAGCGGTGCATGGGAATACGATGTCTATAATAGGGAACATGCTGGCTCCAACCTTCTTATTCTTTTGGGATCCCTTTAGTGCATCAGAGTTGGACTGACTTATTTCATAAAGGGGAGCGGGCCAGATGTACCAGCCTCCAGCTGGCAAGCTGTGCTGCAAAATGAAACACAAGCAGCATACAGGTGGCCTTCTATACTAAGTCCAGTCGAGAATAAGGTTATGATTTGCTGTTTGGAAATTATTAGTGTATACAGGGGCAAGAGTTCTTGCATGGAAAGTTCTGCTAGAAAAAGCAGAGAGCAGCAGCAGAACACATTTTACTTATTTTTCCACTGCATTATATTCTCTCTGTGGGAGGTGAAAAACTGGCAATTACTCGTGAAGATGTGCAGATAGGAAGACAGAACATAAATCAAAATAAAAAGGGTATGAATGTATTCTCCTGCCTTTCAATGGCTATTTTTTCAACCAAGGAGCTTGAGAAAGGCTGTTACTGTGAGCCACACAGAACATTACAAGCAGTTCCCCCAATCTGATTGGCATTATGTGGCAATCAGAAAAAAGGGAGATGAAGTGAAGTAACTGAATTGAAAACACACAATCCAAATAAATCCATTTGGAAAATACTGGTTGGGCTAAYAAAGCTAATATTTCTATAGGGTAGAAGTTGTTCATAATGAATACATAGACAAATATTATGAACATCTGCAAGAGTTGTGCTCTTGCACTCTAAGAGGTTTTTTAGAGAACAGGGGAAGACATTTACATAGTAAATAAATTTAGAGACCATATTCTTGCTTTAAAGAATCATTGATGTATTTGAAGGTGAGAATTCATATGAATTTGCTCGAATGAGGAAGAAGCAAAGTCAGTCCTGGGAAGCCCACTAAAAAAAGTATAACGTGCATTTTCCTCAGGAATTACTGTGAATTTTGGTGTCATGTATCTGACTTAATGCTCTAATGGTATGACTTGAACACTAGAGGAGGATTTACAGGAAATATCTGTTCCTTATCTGATTATAGAAGGAAACCAAAGTCTCGCAGTGTGACACTCCAAGGTGGCTTGCTATCAACCTAAGCCTCCCAAATTAACTATTTATCAGTGGATTAAAACAGGGCTTAGAGGGTCCATTGTCGACAGCCGCATTGTTCAAACCCAAGGACTATCTGACCCCAAAGGAAAAGACAAAAGGCCAGGTAGGAAAAACCCAAAGGCACAGAGAAATGAGGTGACCTGCCCACCATTTCAAGGCAGGTCACTGGCAAAGTAAGAAATACAACCCAGCCTCTGAGCAAGCCGCTCGACTCCACTGCTTTCCAGGTTAGAGGCTGGTGACTGTGACAAAGCAAGCTTGGTAGACAGCAGTTACTGGAACAAAACACCGTTAAGAACAATTTCAGTATAAGAAATGACTCAGGAGATTGCTAGCTATCAAGAAATCATTCAAAAAATCTTTTGGAAAGTCTGTCATAATAGAAAACGCAGAAGCTCATCATGAGAGCCTCACTTTTCTAAAAGAGCAGTACCGAGTTTTTGTCAAGGTTAGAGCTTTACAGATGTGATTTTATCTTAAAAGCAAGTCCTTGAAAACAACTGGGAAGACGCCAAGGAGACACACATGCACGTCAAGGATCTTGAAAAGATACCGAGGTGCATAACAGGAGACTAATGATGAGAGCTGGCTTAGACGTACGGGCTGCGGGACTCGCCCTGGCAGGCCAACAGATCCCTTGCTACGAGAGCAGATGCTCTGTACTGGCTCTGCTCTGTCAAGTAGCATACATGTATCTCCCCTGGGTCTTTATTTGTCTCTGTTGACCTCCTGGAAATCCCATGGGAGGGATCTCTGCTCATAGCACCTGAGGAATTTTTATTCCAGATGCTAAAGTTGGCTGAATTAGATTCATTTGAATGAAAAATGCAACATCAACAGACTATATGCCCTTAACTTACAAACCATACCAACTGTAATTAAGAACAACTATGTCAGAAGACCAAAGGGACTGTCCTCTGGGGAAATCACAAGATATTGGCACTTTGGTATTATTAACCTCAGCAGGATGCCAAGGGGAGCAGCAGAACAGAAAAGAAGAAAAGTTAAAGAGCCCGACTGAAATACAGTCTGTTAGAGTTGGCTACTACAGCAAGGCGAGGGACACGGGACACCTGGCAAATCACAGAGCAAGGACAGGGCGAGCTCTGTGCCAGAACTCAACTCCATGTGCACTCCAAAAACCGTGGCTGTGCAAGACCCAGGGCCCTCAGCTGAACACTTGGCACTTTCACACTACCTTTTACACCATCACGTGTTCACACTACAGTTCAAACCAATCTAGAAAGCGGACGAGCGATTCCACAAGTTAAAAGCAGCAATATAGTTTAAGCTGCTTCTGAGAAGTGATGCATCTCCAGGAGCCACACACGTGCTACGTGCAGATGCCTCCCACACTATGCCCTATACCACCAGCAGGGAGCTGCAGCACCTGAATGCACAGCTTTGGTAGCAGGAAAACAGGAAAGAGACGGAGGTGTAAACATTATTTTGGGGAGTTTCAGGAGGGTGTAAATTTGTGAAATAAGTTTTCAAGTGTGCATAACTTCTGATGGGTTCTTTCCAATGCAAATGTATGCCAGACTGAGGACAGAAACTGGTTTTACATTATTCAGATAACTAAGATAAGTTCATTTATGCATGACTGCAATACTACCATGCCAGAACCAACGATTACATCCCTTGCCTTCCGAGTTCAAGGATCAGATCACAGCCTTATCAGATGCTTCTGACAGCTGATGCCAGCACCAMATGGACCAAGCCCCCACAGCCTGAGCAGAGACTTCTAGGACAGCACTGATTTCTGAAATTATCTAATTGTTTATCATATTGAGGACCTGCTGAAACCACGTACACAAACCTCACCAATAACTCAATCAATTCTAGCCTCCAGTACACCCTGTTTATAGATCCTAACACCACTAAGTGCACTCTTGTGCACTTCATGCCTGTTTTTTTGCACACAGAAGGAGATCAGAGTACACCAGCATTTGGTCATTCTTAGCCTTTCAAAGAGGTTCTCTGCTGCCCTCCAGAACTGTGKTTTTTTAAGGATCTTCCTTGCCGGGGGCGAGCGGGCGGACACGGCGTGCCAGGCTCCCAGTCTCCAGCGCCGCCGCCCCACACAACACGCGCGTGAAGGCAACGCAAACTGACACTGCTTCGAGACAGCAAAGACAAACTGATTTAGCAACTTTGACAGGCATTGATAAGAAAAATAAAATGTGAATCTAATCTCAACCTACCGTACTGAGATAATATGCAACATGTTTYGATGACATAAAATAAATATTTCATATATGAATAGCATCTCCTTTGAGAGTGAGATGCTTGCAGACAACACTGGAAGGTGTCCTGAGACCCACAGATGGCTTAATTGCCATTTTTCTGTGAGCAGCCCAATAGCAGAGTAATTTTAAGATGCATATTGACTTCTTAACTGTTTTGCCAGATGTCAATATGTAAAAAAAAAAAAATCAGAAGTAAAAATCATGACTGAACCTTTCCTTCTAATTAATGGGTGTATTGATCAGTTGGGTTCCCTCCTGCCCCATGTCACAAAAMCCACTACATTTCAGAAGGGTCTATGCCAAAGACACATTCATACTTGCAGCTTGCTGGTTAAAAAAAAAAAAAGACTGCAATCTGCAGCATGCTAACAGCATCACTTTTTAAAAGTGCATTGATAATGAACAGCCCGATGAAGTAGGGCAAAGCTGGGGATTTAAGGTCTCAGGAGCTTTTTGTTTTGTTTTCATTTACATTGAGTTTCAAGGCTCAGCAATTTAACAGTCGGCGCGGCCACATTTTCATTTCCTTCATTTCAAATATAGGAAAAAAAAAAAAAAAAAATCAGAGTTACATCTCAAACGAGAAATCAATCCCAAATTCAACCTGGCAGCTAACCAAGATATGTTGAAAAAAATAGTCCAGCTCTGCTGAAGCAATAGCTGGGAAGTTTGTTGAATTGTCACAAAATCTACGCACAGCCCTTGAATTTGCACAATATCCTGGACAAAATACAAGCAAGGAAAAAAATGAACATAATTTAAATGACATTGAATATTCAATAATGATAATGACCTAAATATGAGAAGCGCTCTTTGATGTGTATTTCTGGGGAAATTGCATTTGTCCTTGACCTTTGCTTACTCATTATTTTGTCTACACATAATTAACACATTCATAATATCATATAAATGCCACTTATTGATACTATCCCAAGGGCAACTAGTTATCTATGAAGAACATGGACGCATTAACATTTACTGACTCATTTAGCTTCTCTTCTGCATTAAACTGAAGAAATCTATTTGTCAAACCACACAGAAACAATAAGCAATATTCTACAAGGGTTATAAAACTTTAAATTCTATCAGACAATAGTGAAATTAATTTAAAAGGGCAGCCCCAAACAGTAATGTTGGCTACTACTGCCCTGGTTGGAAACTTGCTGCCATGTGATGGTAGCTCTTTGAGCAAACAAATTCAGCTGATAATACCATGTTTACACTGTATTTATACATTAAAATAGATTTAATTTCTGTATCTTTTTAATTTCATCCTAAGAAAACCTAGCAAAATTACAAGTAAATTTGCAAAAATGTTGGATCAAATCTTCAAATTTACCTTTGATAAACTGAATCTACAAAAGAGTCCAGTTTTGCCTCCAGGGCACCGAAGTTCAACAATGTTTAACATGATTTGGAAGTTCACATATCTCTTCAAGTTACACAGTATCTTCTTACCTATACATTTAAATATTTTGAGACATGGATTACCTTCCTGCAGCAAGGCGAAAACTGAAACCATGGCAAAGGGGGTTAAGACTGAATTATAACCTTTCCTCCTCTTCCCTTCTCCAGAAACTATTCTTCATTATTAACACAACTAAATATTCAAGGCCACTTAAGATTGAGTATTTTGTTCATTGCACTTGAATTTTATCTGGAAATTAATTCATAAGAGTTTTGCAAGAAATATCTGGTAAAACACATGTCAACACTTTGGCAAGAGTTGCAAATTTTTAGAAAGCTTGAGTTAAATTTAAAATTGAAATTGGACTAATTAATTACTTGAGATAGAACAAGAGCATGATTGTCGCAAAGGACAAAAATGAAACAAAGCAAAAAGCAAAACTGGCCTGATTCCAGCCAGAATAAGTAGGCGCTGCGTTTGCAGCGCGACACCAGCCTCGCTGGGCTGGTTCCTAGGAATGCAAGGCAGGCAGGAGGCGTCGAACACCCTCGCGCACTCGGATGAAGAGCCTTGCTCGGGCTCTCCGTTAGACCTTGATAACAACACCATCATCTGAAAGGTTCAAAGGTTTGAGCACACAGAGTCCATTGCCCAATCTCAGAATTGATCCCTTTCTTCCCCACAAAGGTTTTTTCCAAAGCATATTTAAATAAGCATTCTTTTCCTTGCCTTTACTGTTCCCCCCCCCCCCCCCCCTAATTCATCATTCCCATTCTTTCCATTCAGGACATGTTCTTGAACCAAACATGATGCTTCCATTCTCCAGATTTGCCTGCAGGTTAGGGCACCATGTGGCTCTTCATAGTTCATATTAAAAGTACCAACCAGTACCCTTACTGCTTCCATGCCAGGCTCTTTTCTTTCAACATAAACAAAAATGAAATAGAAGAGTTAGAAAGGACTTGCTATCTGTCCAAGGAATATATTATATGAGTCTCCAACAGGGTAAAAAAAAAAAATGAATAAGGCAAGTAATAGCTAAGAGCTTTTCGCTTTGTTTTTAAAACACAAGAAGGACCAGAAACAAAATACAGTCTAAGTAACTATGAAGCAGCTGATGCAATGAATTAATAAACAACATTAACAAACAAGCAGAACAGTATTCCAGGGGATACCTTTCTGACAGATCCCACTGTAAAGTGTCCCACTATTTCAGCAGTAATAAAAAGACACACACACACAAAATAAGCCTTGGGCAAACCATGTTTTTTCCTGCTAATGTTAATTTAAAATATGTAAATGTATTCACAAGCTAGGTGTGGATAACGACTGTTAAACTTACCAAAGAGTGACCATTGAAGACAACAGTAACAAATACACAAAAGAAAATAGTTCACAAATTTGATTTTTCTATTTCACCGTGGTAATCTCTACCTAAGTATGATCAAATTCAGATGAAGAAACATCACAAGAAAAGTTTTACCTCCTGTCTGTTCATGTAAAAGGAGCAGGATTTTCCCCTCTTTGTTTTATCAAAACAGTTTAAAACAGCAGCACTCATATCCATATACCCCCAAATTCCTCTCAGTTCAAAGTCTGTAGTTTGTAACAGGTCCCATTTGGAGGGGAGAAGGGAAAGAAAGACCAGGCTGCAGATGGTCTGATGCAAAGCAAAACCGGTCCAAGCGCACGGTTTGCCCGGGTTTCTCTACGAGACCAACTCCGCTGATAGGAGCTGCCCAGAAACAGGGCTGGCCAAATCCTGGGCCACTGACAAGCCCATGACAGCTGATGGATGGATCACATCCAGTATCTGGAATACAAAATGATAAGGTTCAAAACAGAAGGGAATGAGTGACAGGAGCTAAGGAGACTGAAGGGCAGAGGAATCTCGGCAACAGTGGCACCTCCAGCTCCTTTTCCTGTGTTAAGGGGATAACGATGGGAGTGACACCGAGGGGAATACGTTTTCAGCAGTCCATGAAGCATGTGGACAGTGCTGTCCTACCTGCGAGCTCTGTTATCAACACGTGGGTTGATCTGAGACTTCATGAAACTTATTGTAATCATGGATATGAGGCACCGGAGCCAACACAGCATCACATTTGCTAAAGATGACACAGAGGTGATTGGACGTACAGTGTGACTCAAAGGGTAGAAGGTTAAAAAGGGAGAAAAAAGTATTTTGGGTCAAAGCATATTTCCTGCTATGAACCACTTTGGCTAGTGTCAGATTACAGAATTTTTAATCACTCAGATTTATCAGTAATAAACAACAAACAAGCAGGCAATGGCTTGTAAAATAATTCTCAATACTGTCATATTTCATTGATGTTTTCCACTGGAAAAAAATAAGTTCTCAAAGGAAAGTTTTGAAAAAGCAACACTTTATGGAACACTAAATATCCTTTTTTATTAATGCATCAACTTCCTCTCCCTGATGCCTAGCTATCTCTTCCATGCACCTATTTTTAGCTAATATATTTAGTCATTTGCACAGCAAGTGGAATATGAGGAGCCATCCAAAATGGACTCACATTTCCTGTTTGTTTTTCAACACACTAATTCTCCTTTCTTCCACATCCTGCTTACATAAACAACATCCTTCCTGGAAACCAGTCCACAAGTCCATAGTACCATTTAGCAATCAAAGCATGGATAATCACTTATCCACTTCTCCTCTTTCTTAGCCTTCACTTTCCCTTTTCCTCTCTGCCTGCCCAGCCTTTGGGTTCAGTAACTTTTACTACTTCTACTTCTGTCTTGTCTCATTGCCAGGCAGCAATAAGGGGAAAACATCCATTCTAGTGGTATTATTAGTTTATAAGTATTTACAAAAACTATACAGAAATATACTTTTCATCACTGAAACACCCATAAGATAGTTGGCTGCTTCAGTTCACAAAGGTTTATGGCAACTTCCCTCTTTTTCAGACTGTGTTTAATTTAAAGGGGTTCTTCTCCCCTCCCCACTCAACTCCTAAAAAAGAACCCAAAGAATCTGGAAGGAAAGGGAAAAAGAGTTTGAGTATAGAGAGGGAAGGAAGAAGGAGGAAGTTCAAATTATTTTTCCTGGTCCCACACTAATCCCGTGGGAAATCACTGCAATTTAGAGTTTTGTTTTTTTCCTCCCAACCAAAAACCTAAGTCAGCTCATGCTCATTTGAAGCTCCATTGACTTCAGGAAAGCTAAAGAAATAACATATTTTATCAATTATTTAAATTGTTTGGCCCTGATCCTGTCAGTGCCTATGTACATGCTCAATTGCATTGCAGCCTTGGAGGCCAAGCCTTAGTGCCAGAGCAGGTAGCAATGGAGACACAGTCTGTGATTCCATAGACCTTAAACAGTTACCAAAATTAGATATTGCCAGAATAATCAGAAAAGCGTCTCTGCAAATGGATTTAGGAATTATACAATATTTTAATTTTTATGCAATACCGACAGACTACATTATATAGATATTATCAGGGTTTTATATGGGCTTGCTTATACCTACCCATTATGTTTTACACAAGTCATATTTCATTATCAAAAATACATTTTTAATCCCAATTATTTGAGGCTTTAAAGTAGTTTCGAGAGAGATTACTCATCCTGACCATTTCAAAAGCAAGGAATCTATGTCCCTAGGGAAGGCTGGTCCAAAACAGCAACGCAGATACAAAAATAGCTGTGCCTGTTCTAAGCACAAGACAGAGCTGTTGTGAATCCATGGGGGATAAGGAAAGAAGTCAGCATTAACATCTCCACTCTTTTTTCCCCACCTTGAGCAGCCCAGTAACCCAAAATCCAATGAGTTTGGGTACAGCTTCCTAGGAACTGGAGTGTCGAAGTACTTGTGTCTCAGACCTGCATCCCTAGCAGCACATGGCAGCTCCCATGACTTCCACAGGGACAATTAAAGACCTGAAGTTTTAAGTCCACTTTGAGAAATAATGTTACAAAGGACATATAAATTGACCAGTGTATATTTGAATTCCCTCTTTCACTATTCAGAACTTAAAGAATTATTTTCTCCTGGAAGCGTTTAGCTGAGCTACAGCCTAGTCTAAGTTTTGGGTGTATTAACAGAAGCCAGGCCATCAGATGGTTTCTGTGATTTCAGACTCAGGTAATTTGTGAAGGATTTTTAAAATCCTCACAGATCATTCCACCAGCTTGTTGTTAGGATTGTTGTAGTGGTTGTTGTGTAGATTCATACAGCCTTAATTGCTCTATGATTCGTGCCACCACACTGCAACGTATGGAAGTGACATTTAAGCCTGCTAGAGATGGAGCTTGATGATCCAGAACTGCAAGCACCATTTTAAAATGTGACTCTGCAGTTTATTTTTGACAGATGGATTTTCCAGGCACAGAACTGTTTTATCTCTGTGATATCTGAACTCAATTTAAGTTTGATCTATAAGATTATTTTCATTGCAACCCCTTTGGACACTTGCAACAACAACATTTCCCCTCTCCCTACACAGATCTAATTTGGTCTTGCACTGCAACTCTGCTTAGAAAGCTGTTTAGTGGCTATGGTTCAGAAATATGAATCAAATTTTGTTGAGTGAAATAAAATTAGCTGCCCAGGAAAAGATAATCTACTTTTCTAGGGGCAGTGATTCCATATTTTAGGTAATGGTTCTAAAATACAATAATAATCATAATAATAAAATGGTTCTGAGATGCAGCGTGTGCTGATAGCAAGCTGGCTATCAGAGTTAGTCTGGCTGTCTCTGAATGTGTTGAAAATGACTGGGGGCATCACTTAGTGCACAAGACCAGTCATAAAGCTGAAAACACCCACACCAAAAATCTTAGAAGTTCCTGAGGCACCATGAGAGGGGAAGGTGCCAGTGTAAGGGCAGAAGGTCTGGCCCTTGTTTTGGCTTCAAGTCTGAAAGCACGGAAGGAACCAGAGACACATGTTCCTGAGTGACCAGCAGCATCATCAGCCACATGCCGGAACATTTCTAACTTTAGTGGTCCAGAAGAAGAAAGGAGAGAAGCAGATGAGCCACCATAGGGCACAGTCCCACTCTATACAGGCACTGCAGAAATACAGACTCATCCTAAAACCAGTTCTTCAAAGGAAAGAACAGAGCTTGGAACCCAACCATAAAACAAACATCAACCCTAAACTCTAAGTAAGAGGGGATGAGGCAGAGATGCTCTCAGCTGCCACCTGCCCCCTCCATATATTCACCTTCCCGTGGGTCTTGCCCTGGCTTAGCTGTGTGTTTAACTTGTGAGCCTCGACGGGTACAAAGCGCTAAATAACCTGACCCTCCTGACGTTGCAGAGGCGCCGAGCAGCACGTCCTGCCCGCAGACGGCAGCTGCACGTAAACCACACCGATATTTAGAGCGGGCTTCGCGAGCCATCCCTCCCCAGCAGCCATTAATTTGCTGTGTGAGTTATGGTTCCCTGCAGCACCTTTTGTTCGCTGTCAAGGTTCTGCAACAATGACGGATGCAGCTACACGCAGCCAAAAACTCTAGAATTTGATATACTAAATCATTCTAGATATTAAATGTCTCGGCAATAAGCCGAGCAAATGAATTCCTCCGGAGCCTGCACTTCGTACCGTACACGAGGCAGGAGGGACTCATGATAGAGTTCCATAGTGTTCCTTGGAAAATTATGCAATTTGGTCATATTGACAGTTACAGGAAAGGAATCAGATTCCTAAGAAAAATTCAAAACAATTAATTTCTGGTCACTACTGGAAGAGTTCGCAAACCTGCACAAATAACTGTAGCAGCTGAAGGTAGTTTGGGGCACTAAGAGACAGATACCTATTCCTGTTTTAACAGCAATAGCTGATACACACGCATAAAACTTCCATTTACACTAGTAAATAAACAAAAAGACTGCAGTAAAATAAACAAGAGAACACGTTCAGCATGCTTAAACAGCAAGATATGGGCAGCTTTTCACATTTACTCTAATCAACCTAACCTTTTAATCTCTGCTGTTTTTAAATCTCCTTCCTTCCCCTATAACACACCAAAGCCAACAAAATAGAATAAATTTAACCTCAGTGATTTGTACAGAATACACAACTTTCTAAAAGAACCTCAAGGCAAACAGATTAATGAATGAGGAGGGTGGGAAGTTGCTACTTTGCTTTTAATTTCTCAATATTATCTTCAGATATATCATGGTGGTCAACCTGGAAAGACTCTGCAAGCTCCATAAGCAGGGAAACTGTTGCCCATTATCACACTAGTACAAATTACTTTGACCTTTTCAGCTTTCTCATCCTAGGCTTCCTTTTTTCCACTTGATTTGAGAAAACATTGAGTCAATCTACGCCCTGTGCTCTTCATTCTCAAATGCATTTGACTAGTGTTTTTCCCCACCTTGCAATTAAACATCAAATGCTGAATTCATGCCAGGAAGTCCTTTGGCCAAAGTGGCACATGCTCCCAGTGTGCTGGAGGTAGGAAATACACCCGGCCTCGTGCCCAGGCTGCTTCCTCCCTCTCTGCTTGCCCAGGAAAATAAAAAAGCACGCTATGTGTTTCTTTAGTATTCCTTGCAGAGCACTGACAAACACTATGAAAATCGCAAGCACGGAGCTGTGCATGTTCCTGCATGGAGGAAACCCAAGCAGGGAGGAGCAGAGAGAGGGCAATGCTGAGCAGGCTGCAAAAATCTCAGAGATCAGCCAAAACACAGGACGACCTGCTGCATCAGGCTGCACAGGCAGAGATGGATAACAGCGAGGAGGGAAACAGCGTGAAAAATGAGTTAAACTGAGGAAAAGAATGGCTCTGTGGCCAGCAAGTCACTGCTGGAGAACCATCAGGATGTAAGAAAGGGGAAAACAGGGCCTTCTGTAGCAATTCTCCAAAACTAGAACCCCTGAAAAATGATACTGGGGAAATGATTTTAAAAAAAAAAAAAAAAAAAAAAACCACTTAATTTTTGCAAATTGCTCTTTTTTTATTACTTTTATTTTACAGAACCCGCTGCAGAGGAGTATTCCCAAGGCTGGGGGGGACCTCTGGGAGCAGAACTGCAGCATCAGCAGAGCTGGTACCCGCGGGCACTGCGGCGCCAACAACATCTTGTAAAACTGAGAGCGACAGAGATGCTCTAAACTCTGCTCATTCCTTCCCTGAGCACTAGCTGTGCAGCCAGGGCTTCGCAGATGTGATGGTATCTATTTAATGTGCACCCTGGGAAGATGCGGGACCCATTAGCCACCCCACTGCAGGTGCACGAGGCTGGAGGAGCCAGGGCGACTCTTGGYGCCGCGGGTGCAGGTCCCTGCTGTGCAACATGCACCAAATGCTGCCACCCTGTGGGACAGGCGTCACCCACGTGTGCTTCCAGACAMGTAAAACACTCCAAAATATGTACATACAAAATATGGGAAAATATTCAGAGYAACGAAACATTTTTATATATGGCTTGGGAGAAAAAAAGCAGCAGGATATTCAAATGTGGATGGAATGAGGTCAAATATTATAATGCAAAATCATCTGCATTTTGAAATTACCGATCTGAGGCATTCACACACTGCGTATTTACTCACCTATACCAAGGCCTGGGCTGAGATCCCGTTTTGTGGTTGCTAAGAACCACTTCTATTTGAAATTACTTGCCTGCTGTACTTCCTACTTCATTCATTTCTACTTGTAGCTACACGGGCACAAGAAAGGACATTATACATCTCCCTAATTGAACAATACAGATCAATTAAATATGAAAAGTCATTCTTGGATGCCAACCCTCTTAGGTAAATGCTCTGCTATTACACTAAGTAACTCTTTTTAAAGCTAGGAGTCGAGTGCTGCTCAGAYGCTTTTTTCTAAAGAAAGAGACAAAGACCAAGAAGATTCATTCATTCATTCATTCATGACAAGAGGATACAGAGCTCTTGCCTCCATTTCACAAGAGCAGAGTAGTTGTGATAAAAATAAAATATTATTTGATGAAACCTATTCAGTGCTCAGTGCAAGAGGTGAAGATCTCTTCCTCTGCCCAGTGCTGAGTAAACCTTTCAAGCACATTTCATGGGTCACTCCATTAACACAAAGTTCACTGTTATCAAACAATATCATGGAAGAAAGCAAGCCATGCGAGATGAATTCACATCTCATCTGTAGCTGGGTCATCAGCCACAGGTCCTGTGGCAAACATGGTGGTCCCACCTAAGGTCCTCAGGAAGAGATCCAGCACCTCTCCTCCATAAATCAATGCATAACTCACACCCAGGAAGCTTTCAGCAACCAGTTTTAGCAGTTGGACTAAAACCCTCTGCCCAAAGCTCAGTCTTGAGGCAGTTTATTCTGCAGTTGACTGACGAACAAGCGTTCTTCGCCAACACACACCCYGCTCTGCAGAGTGTTAGCAACTCAGCTGCAGCTCGGTACAAGGTTTACGCTAACAGAATGCAGCTGAGATAGGAGCCTGGTTGCATCAACCGAGGAAGAACACCTGACAACAGCCTCTGCGAGCGGTTTATGGGTTGTCTTGAGCTCAAGACCTCGACCTCTACTCCCATACAGCGAGCACAGGCAAGACAAATGCCAAAAGGAGCCAGGTATGACGGCTCAGCCAGAGAAGGGCATGGAGGAAGGATGGACTGAACCCAGGAAAAGGGCCTGAGCCCTTTTCCTATCAGCAGCAATGGGATGACCTGGGCAGAGACCGCTGCACCAGCTACTTCAGCTTTACTCAAAATTAAATAAAAATGGATGCTCATAAACATATTCCCATCGAGCAGGGCAGCAACACTCRCTGCATATTCTAGGAAATCTGTGGGCTTGCACAGATGTTTTCACACTGCTGTTATGGGAAGCATAGAAATGGAAATACATTTAATTGTTTGAATACTATGTTATTTGTAAAGACTTCTCAAATAATACCCTATCTGCATAACAAGAAATAACATGCACTTAAAAATTCGATTAAAAAAGAAATACTTKTAGGTTATTGCTATTCACTACTCAAAGATTAAATTACATTCGCTATACAAGATTTTTYCAATCACAAACACAAAGTATGCTAGTCATCCCTTGTCTTGGTCTTCTAATTGACTAAAATGACCTGTTAAATCTTTTCTAAATTGTGCTGAAACATGGCATATCTTCATTGGCTAAATATTCTGCATAAGWAAACACTGATTTTGGTCTAAGGCCTTTGAAAACCTCACACTGGCAGGGATTAGAGATGAGTAAATCAGTCCAGAGCTACAGGACACTTGAGAACAGCAGCGGACAAGAGTACCAGCAGGGACACCCCTGGCCCAAGATCCCACCTTGGCCCATGGTGCCATCGAGCCCCAGCAGGTCTGGGGGCTTCCGCTTTGCTGGGTGCAGAGCCAGCCTCTCACACCCTGTGTCCCCAGCACACTAGTCATCTCATGGGGATTTCAACCCAGGAGACACAGATCAGAGGTCACACAACTCCCTGGGAAGGCTCTAGGGAGGCAGAGGACCCTATCAGGGCAGGTGACGGGGCCAAGCTTTGGACCTGTAGCATGTGCACACGAAAGGGCAGAAGGGCCTAGGGCCACCTCTGAAGGGTGGTGTGGCCCTGCCAGGCCAATGGCTCTGCCACCCACACCTGGTTCCACAGGCAAGAACAGGGCGAGAYTGAAGCCTTGTTCAAGCCCTCTGGGAGGGCAAAAGGGAGAAAAGACTGTAAAGCATCAGCACAATAAGATTTATCTGCTATTCTCMCTCCACCTATTCCCTGTGTCTTTCTGGCAGCACTGGCTGAGATCTGAATCTTTTCAACTGAGTTTTCTCCCAGGAAAGCATCAAGAACACTTAAATTTCCAAGTCTCATTGTGACAAAAATAAAAAAGCAAAACTAACATATGAGTGGATCCCAATAGAAACATGCCTTGCTTTCTGTTAAACTTTMGTGTAATGTGCCTTAGCAGAGCTGGTACTGGAAGTATAGAATCATTTATTCAGTTATTCATTAATAAAGATGCAGAGCTGTATCTGAGACATCTCCAGCAAACTTTCAAGTAACACAGCATCGGTTGCTCCTCAGTGRGGAGCTTATGGAAGAATTAATACAAGAAATAAATGTTGCACAATGACATTTTGCATCCCCAAGCAGTTGAGTAGAGTTTCTAAAAAAGGAAAAAAAGAAAAAATAAAAAAGACTGGAAAAGGTGTTTTAAAAAAATTAATAAGTGGAGATTATTCTTGAGAGCCCACAACACAATCTTTCTTATAGGAGAATGGCACAGTAAGCGTATCACTTACCTCAGTTAAGCCCACAAGCCAATATATGTACCCTGCAGTTAGATTCCTGACCAAAACCCCCAATTTGGGTTGCAGAATCAAAACTCGCTCATTACACTTTAGCCTCCCACACAGGGAGGATGTGTTTGGATTACAAAAGCACCAGATTAGTTGTTTTTAAGGGCTTTGACCCTGCTGGTCCTAAGGTCTGCCTGGCAGTGATTTAACCCAGCGCTCCAGAAACAATCTTTCTGGGTGTTGTGCTGGAATAGATTTTTATCTTGGAGATTAAGATTAAAAAGTGACTGCTTGTGTATAGAGAAAAGCAAAGAAGGAAGTTATTTCCCCATGTACAACACATACAGTATGGGAAGCACTGCTTGGTGTGCAACAGCATCGTCTCAGTTCATAATGAATCACGAACCTGGTTTACGCTTCACCTCTAAGCAGATCTGATTCAAGAGCCTTTTGCTCTAATATCAGAGGATCTGATATCGCTCCAATAGTGCRGGATCACCAGGGCTGGGGAAGAGCCCCGTGCTTGCACAAGTGTTAGCCCAGGAGATGCCATCGTTAGGCATCTGKTTTGCTACTAACAGAGCAGATGAGCTGCTGCTCTCTTGCTATCCCTGGTTGCACTAGATCAAGCCCTGCAGCCGATCTCAGCGGGGACACACACAAGCTAGGCGCCGCGCAGCGTACCTGGAGCAACATCCGTGCGCTCCCAGGGACTCCCGTCACTTTCTGGTGCCCAYGATCACCTTCCTGGCACGGAGGGGTGTGACACGGGCAGCCGCACGCACACCGCAGTTTTGGTACTGGGAGCAGTATTCCCAACTGTTGCACCAAATGCTGCTCTATGGCAGCCCCTCACTGTGCACGGGCACTGCTTGCCGTGGCAGACCACRAAGCACYAGAGYGAGCAGGAAAATAGCTTTTCCAGGGACACTCCCGGGTCAAYGCAGGCCAGAGGAGACACAGGGCTRGGSAAAAGCCTCCACTACCCTCCCATAGCACTAGGAACAACCATCAGGATTTATGAACTTTTCGCCRCCGTGGAGGTTTTTAGCAGYGCTGCCTTCATGTTGCTCAYGCTGCTTTGCCTTCCCCAACGCCTAACGCATGCAAAGTCAGAGACACCAAAAAAAAAAAAAAAACAAAGCAGCAGCGATGTCGCTACCTCGTGGCTACTCCCTCCCTCCAGCTTTGCCTTGTCTTTACTCCTCATCTTCTTCCCTTTTAATCAAGACAACTACGCAGAGCCGCTAAAGYCAATCCCGGGAATCAGAGAAACGCGTTACCTGGGAGCAGAACCGCTGCCAAATTGCTCTAAACTTGCCTCCCTGCGGCGAGGACCGCAGACGGGGCCAACAAGCGCGCGAGTTTGCCAGGTGYCGCGCATGAAGTCAGGGCGCAGGCAGGTGCTTCCCATCAGGGGCTCTGCCCCACAAGCGCGCGCGGCTGGGGACGCCGAAATCCGCAGTGAGGAGGCGAGCGGGCGGGATGAGCGGCGGGAATAGAAGGGAGCGGAGCCGGGCGGCTCAGGGCGTCCTCGGAGCCGCCGAACGGAGCCCAAAGACGMGGAGGACGAGGAGGATGAATGATGAAGGCGGCTGCCACTAGCGCCGGAGGCAGGGCGTTCCGCTGGGCGGGGAGCCGCGGGGTGCCCAGCGGAGCCTAAGGGAGCCTTAAGGAGCCTTTCCGCGGAAAAGTTGTTCGCGCAGGAGTGGCGCGGGCGGCCGCGGCCACCCCCTCCCGTCCCCCCGGCTCCTTCCCCCACGCGGGAACGTGTTTATCTTCCCGCGCGAGGCGGCTCTTACCTGCCGGGGCGCGGAGCGCAGCGCGGCTCCTCGGGCGGGCGGGCGCCGCGGCCGCAGCGCGCAGCG
>PTEX01000067.1:2185195-2311325 GCA_003342815.1 Eudromia elegans
GCGCAGGACCCGCCCCCAACCTGCGCCGTGCGCGGGGGCGGCCCCGCGCCCGCCGCCCTCGGGCCGCCCCCACAGGCGGCGCAGGCAGCGGCCGTTTTCTGCTTTTATCTCGTCTCTGCCCCCGTTTCCCCGCCGTTTTGGCCTCCAGAGCCAAGCCCGGCTGGTTGGGGCTGTTCTGGTCCCGCATCCTGCAGCCCTCCCGGTTGCTYTGCTTCTTGCCACCCATCCGCTCCCTGCTCATCCCCATGCTGGGCGTCCCGGCCACCGCGGGGCAAAGACGAGGCTTCCTCGCTGATGCGARACCAGCCGAGCGCTTTGCAGGCTCCAAAAGCGCAAGGAAACGCGTTTGGAAGTGCAGGAGCGACCTAGTTCTGCCTGGGAGCCGGCATCTCCCGCGTTTGCACCGGAGTTTTGCCTGACCTTTGATTAAAGCACCGCGTCCAGCTGCGCCCTGGGAGGGGCTGTTCGAGCCAGGGCCGCCGGCACCCGGCCCAGCTCCCGAGGCTGTGCGGGAATCTGCCCTGCTCCTTGAACCTGGCCCGCCTGTGTCCTTGAGCTTCCACAGGTCCGACTCTCCCCTTGGAACAAACACCCCCGGGAAGAGCCCTTGGGGCTCATCTGGCTGGCTCCATTTCTATACAAACAGTTTCCACCTCTTTCCCCCCGAACTAGTGAAACTTCATGTTCTTTGCACGTTCTCTGCAGGTCTAGTAAGACAAGTTACAAATAAGGTTGATATCCTGCACTGTTGGCCACAACTGCTTAATTTGTTATAAATAAATAATTGCATACCCTTAATAGGAGACTGCAGCCCAGAGAGGCGTTTTTAAGGATTTAAAAGCTCAACAGCTGGTTGAGAATTACTTGCAGCACACTCTGTGAATGCACCCAAGTCTGCATACAAGTGACTGCAGGTTGTTTAAAGACCTCAGTGGTGACGTCTTTTCCCATCTAAAAAGCTGAGCTCAAGTAGCATCTAAGTCCAGGTTCTTTTCCTGCTGTTCACTGGGCTTCTTGCAACCAGCCTCTCCACAACCTCTATAAAAACACTTTGAAGCTCACACTTCCCCCTCACATTTCATTGTGCTCATTTCTATGATCAACTTGAAACTTGGAATTTTTGAAGGAAAGTGATGTAATTCTTAAACAATATAATTTATAGCTATAAAATAAGACCTTGGGTTACAAGCACAAAATCTTAACATTAGCAAAAGCAGAACAGGAAAACCCTGAAGCTTCTCCGTTTAATAGTTATAAATTATTTTCTGTCATGATGAGGATTCCACAGTGACACCCACCTCTATGTCTCAGTAGTTACAGAAAAACATTAGTATAAAGTTCATTATCTGTCGTGAATTTTTTAGACTACATTTAAAATGCAATAACCTAAGTTTTTCAGTATTTAAAAGAAAAGCCTATGAACGTTTCTAAACCATCACAAAGGGAAAGTTTTGAATGATGCAACCTTAATAATACATATGCTAAAAAATGTTAAGAATAAATGCCTTAAACACACACGCGAAACACGGAGTGTGCTGCCTCGATAAGGTGCTGACATTTCCAAATGCCATGTAATTAGCATGTGAAGAAGAGATACGAATTCACCGCATGATAACACCTCTTAGCCAGCTCTCACCTGACGAGCACAGAGCACAGTGCCTTCCCTTCCCGAAGTCCTGACAAGGACGGGCCCTGATTACTCCAAAATGCCTTTGGCTCCATTAGGTAGGACTTGTGCTAGTAGCCAGCATGCGCACCCAGTCATTCAAAGCTCCACTGATCTCTCCGTAGCTCGTCATGGTCCTCTGTGAATCCCATGGGGTGAGCAGGGGAAAGGGGCAGTTTTTCTTTCCAGAGGAGCCTAGCTATGGACCTAGGGTCTCCAAGCCAAATAAAATTCAAAGTGTCCAGAGAAAAGTCAASCCCAAGCACGAAGACTTCATGTCAGAGGACAGGAATTATCAAATCAATCACRTGGTCCCTGTTATTTAACATCTTACTTCAAATCAAGGCTGTCATGAGATATTGCAGGGAAAGCAACAAGAAATCTCTCCAGAACAGCATCCTAAACCATGACATTTAATACCCTAATTTAAAGAAATATATATCATTAAAAGTCCTTCACATGAATCCTTCCAGTAATGAGCACTGGAAGGCCTTGAACACACACTCCTAGAAGGGGAGCCACAGAGACAATTTTGAGCAAGACATAGCCTATTGTTAGGGTACAGATAARGAAGGACAAAAATAGAACTGTATTAATTTCAGCCCAGAAATACAGGGAAAAATATATTTGTGCCAAGAAAAAAGAAAGTAATAAAAAATTTTATTTGAAAGGTTTCTATAGAGGCCATTAAAAACAGCAAAGATAGGGGGAAAAAAGAGCAGATGAAAACATCTCTCTGCAGCTTATGAATAACAGATAAACTTTATCCCAGTAACGATAGGGTAGAGTTTTATTTGAAGAGTAGCAACCTGCCAATATTAAAGATAAGGACAAATATTTTTATAACTGTTAGAAGAACAAAGCTGATGCTTTTGTTTCACTTGAAACAATTATTTTTCCCTAGGACAGTTGGGTACGTTCAACAGATAAGATATTAACCATCACTTTTGAGTTTTAGCTTCATAGTGCAGTTACCAAGTGCCTCTGCATATATAATTTTCTTAAAAGGATCATATTATTATGGAAGTCATGTTAGCACTATGTGAACATACATATTCCTGTCATTATCTGAAAACAATATCCTGAATCGGATACTTCCTGTGGGAGAAAACAAAACCAAACCACATTGGTCCAAATGTATTAATGTTACTAAAGTAAACATAGAAAGAGGTTTCTTATAGGTGATGAAGCCATAAAAAGTCCATCAGTGTTAACACACTGCAGAGTAGTCAGAATGTCGGGCCACCAGCACAGGAGACACCCGAGGATGCCAAGCAATACACTGCTTAATGCCATCCATAATCCACATGCTCAATCTTCCAAACTTACAAGTACTATAGCAAATACTTCACCTGGGAGAAGTTATTTTAGCTTTGGGGATTACATTAAAAAGAGCAGTTGTGGAGCTGCTATATAAGCCCAGATCAAAATATTGCATTTGTATCTTATGCTGCAGTTGCCTGATTCTGGGTACCTATCATCAGATAGGCTGAAATCTGTGTAGAGAAAAATTACAAAAAGAAGCAGTGCTGTAACCACAGACCTCCTTAGAGTCATCTTCAGTTCTGCTCCACAACACCTTTACAATTTAAGTAACATAGAAAAATTGGCATAAAACCAGAGACCCAGGAACGTGAAATGATTTGCACTGAATAGAGAAAAAAAGTGTAAATAAAAAGTTAAAGAACCAGGAGCTGGTTCTTCTTTTTCGCAGTTCAATGTCTCMGAACAAGACTCTGAAGCCACAGATATTGCCACCACCTGTCATGGTCTCTTCTGCTGACTTCCTCTGCACTCCAGAGCACTGGTTTGCTATTGCCTTTTCTTCCCAGGAAAACCCCTGGTTCCAGCTATCCCTGCTTTTCTGTAGAAGAAGGGACAAAGAGGAACAACCCAGGCATTTTAAGTTCCCTGCTTAGATCTTCCCTTTGCAAGCCAGACCTTTGCCAGCAGTTCCCTCACTCATTCCAGGAGCTCCACTGGATGACATCCCATTGGGTTAAGGGGCTTCAGCCAAAAAGGTGCCAGTACCACCATTTCTGCAGCGGGTGGTGCACGTGCTTTCAAGAATTCACATTTCTGGAGATGAACCTGATCTTCCGTGTGGTTGTTTTCACCTGACTGAGGGCTTTTAAAGGTTGGATTTTGTTCTGGTGAGGAAGGTTTTCAGGATGCTTCTGTCTATGGGAGAAGGAAGCCAAAAGAAAAACCTTTTGCACAGCGTCAGAGAGTGCATTAGTGTTACCTGATGTATGCAAACAGTGCTGAATTTTGCTTCTGTGTATTCTGCAAGCTTTATGGAGCTTCCTGTAGCGATGGAGAAGCTGATCATTCGTTAAAAGGAAACAGAAGAAAAGGATGGCTGGATTCTTTCAAAAGCTAAGCGTTTTTTGTAAAGAATGGATTTTGCTCTGTCAAAAGAAAGGGAAGCAAACCATCTGAAACCCTAAGGAAATGCTTACTCCTTCCTTTGCAACGCAGGATGTTCCACTAAGGCTTACATTATTAAGAGTCTTCCAATGGATTTATGAACAGAAGATTACGTTCTTAATGCTGCTTCTCAGAAACTGAGTGAATAATTCAAGGCACACCAACATACTATGGAAAACAGCAAAGTACCTCATAGCTTGGTACCTTATGAAGAATGTGAGCCTCAAGCATGGACTTCAGCTGTATAAACCTGGTATGTGGAGCATAAAGACCACTGTATATGAGGCAGCAGTATGAAGTGTAGTATAAAGGACTGAGCAGAAGCTACAGAATATGTACACAGTTGTTAGCAGMAATGCACATGTATAGCAGAAATGCATGTGTATAACGTAAGATTTATAACACTGCCCATGAAAAACAGTGTAGCTGGACCATTAATAAGATCCTTTTTGCWGCATATTGACAGATTTAGAGCATCTGCTCATCAGAAGTCAAAGAAATTAGAGCTATAGCCCAGGGCAGTAAGTCAGCTACCAGAGGAAGTTCATCTTAGTGTCAAGAGGAGAAAGGAGCAGCAGTTGGAAGCCGCCTGTTTAAATACCTACACTACACCCTTTTAACATTGCTTTATTCCCTTTAAAAGAATGTCCTTGCCMGATGAGAACAGGCTTTCATCTACTAGGAGAGAAAGAAGCCAAATTATATATCAGAGATATTTAAAACAGAGAATGACAATACCAATACTCTCCTAATGTCAACAACAGAGAGCATCTAARATTGAAGGTGGCCTGAGGAAACTAGAAATGGGAAAGGTTTTATGGGTGATTGTTATCTGCAGCTCAAGCTTTCTCAAGTAAACAATAAGCCGKTTCTCCCTATACTCACTAAGGTGTGAGGGGAAGCCTTTATCCAAGCGATGAGGTRGAGGTAGATTGGGGACTAAAGCTAAGCCATTAAAAGAGAGGAAAACTTGCGATCACCAAGCCGTTGCGCTGAGGTGTTCAAGCGAATACCTTGAAACTCCCTCTCCTCCCTGCACCGCAGAGCCTTCCTGTGCCGCCCCGAGGCTCATCACTGACCTTCGTCTCAACTCGGAGAGAAGGCGCCCGGCTCCCAGAGCCGGGAGCTGTGCTGAGCTCTGGCTTTGCACCTGGAGGCAAACAGAGAGCGTTTGCTCAAGAGCTGATGTAAACAGAGCCTTTCCAGGAGGGATGAGCAAAYGCCGACTGATGGAGGAATCAGAGAGAATTTGGAGCCGATACAAGAATGCCATGAGCCAGMAAACAAATCCCTGCAAAAATGTCTCATCAAAGGTTGGTAATTTAATTGTAAAATGGGGACTGGTGTTGATTTGCCCATCTGTCCCCTGTGAATGTTTCTTATTCTCAAAGAAGTTGGCTTCTCAGAGTGCAAATCCAGTGACATTTTCATCAAAGCTATTGTTTGTCAAACCGTCCCTCCAAATGCCTATGTGCCTGCCAGGCTCCTCACCTATAGGGGTACACCAGAGGCCARCCTTGGGGTGCCACGAGCCTTTCATGAGAACTGAAGTTGCTCAGGATCTCCCAGGACTTGAGCTAGGCTTTCCTGTGCTGTGTCAGGAGCCAAGAAGGATATTGTTGAGGTACCAAAACTTTCTGATTCAGAGACTTGGAGCTTGTGGGACTCGGCACGTAAGCTGTTCTGTAGAAAGGTCCCTCGCTAGGGTTCACCCCCGTTAAAGGCATCCTGAGGAAAGTGGAATGGTACCATCTGCTTACCCACCTTCAGCATAACCTCCATAGGAGGYGAAAAGATGGTGTGAGAGTACAGATCTGAGCCAGGAGGGAGGAGCTTTCCTGTCTCAGACACGACTTGGAATGACATTTAAAACTGATCCCTGGATGATGGTCCCAAAAGCAATAAGGGTGGAGGATATGTCTTTTTGCTGTTTAGGGGCTACCCAYTTCCTTGTCTTTATGTTAAATTACAGCTGAAAAGTAAAGAGAAAGACAGAGCAGAARAATTCTGTAAGAATCAAGGATTATTGTCTTTTCTGCACTCTGACCCAGCTAATTTCACTAGAAGGAAACATTCTCTGCTTGCTGCAAGTTGCTTTGCCACGTGCTCTGTTTAACCCTGTGAGGTTTGTCTCACTCCTGCCTTTGTCTCCGGGTTATTTTTGGTTCCGAAGGAAGTTCATCAATTAGCTGCTTTCTTATAAAGGCTGTTCCCTGCCAGACATTTGCAGTTTCCCATTCTTTCCTGCCATAAATGCAGCAGTAGCTGCCGAGCAGCCTGGCTTACAGCAGCGTGAGGTGTTCGATTAGGGACCTATTTGCCAGCATGTGCTCCCTGCGCTTGTTCGGGCAATCCTGAGCCCTCTTCGTTTTGCTTTACACTCTGGCACTCGGCCACATATTTAGCTCACAGCTGCAATAATGGTTCTCTTTAAAAATTACCATTTCCTACTCTGTGGCATTTGTGTGGATAAATTCAGTAATGATGAATTTTCTGCCATCAAGTACAAGAATCAAGCAGAGGTAAAAATTATTCAAAATTATACCTGCATGCTAATTCAGTGCTATTTAAACCAGGGGTAAAATTTGCTTTGTCGCACAATCACATCCTCTTAAGCTTTCTGAAAGTCTCAGAAGATCTATCCCATGCATCATTCATCTCTCATGCATTAAACGTAGCACGCGTACATCTAAGCACATTTATGTAGGTTGCAGTCAAGTCAAGTAGCTGGATATTTGTTTAATGCTTTGGCAATATTCATGACATTCTTATTTAAAGTCAACTCCCCTTTGATTTTACAGGCAATTATGGCTCAGTTAGGGCTTTTGGATCAGTCTGACTTTCCTTCCTGCCTCTCTCCCCTTCCTTTCTTCTCCTGAGTGTTCATCTGCTGGAAGTTGTTTCAAGCCTTGTTTATCCTCATCCCCACCTACCACCTGGGTGCACACTTTGATGAAGCACTTTCTTCCACGCTCCGTGCAGGGACAGACGGAGACCACAAATGAGCACAAACATGGATTACAGTCTGGGGAGGCAATTTTCCAGTCAAAAGGCCAATGAAGGATCAGGTACTATTTTTGTCCTCTGTTGAGCTACAGGGTGCAAAGCTCATACAGAGAAATGTCTCCAAGCTGACTCTACAGAGGAATTCTTTTCTGCAGAGAACTACTTTCATATTTTTTCTGTTGGTTTTGTTTTCTCTAAACTTAGTTGATCCATAAAAACCGTTATTTACCTGTAGAAAAGAGTGGGGCATAAGGATAAGATTTGCAGATAGATGAAAAGTCCTTTTGATAGTGTCCAGAAATACTTCTGTAAAACTAATTTTGCATCCCTAAACAGCCATATTGTCTCCTCTGCATATTTTTTAAAGCAATATATCATTGCACAGCAATACTTAGACCGGTACTCTACAATGGTAATATATTAAGAATAGCTATTTTTAAACACGAAAACCTTTCGTTTCAGCATTAGGTCCTTACCCCACAACCACTGATGACACCAGGTGCTCCTTTCCTTGCCTGATGTGTTTTATGTAGCAAGTAAATGGTGCCCAGTTCTCAAAGTGCTCAATTCTTGTGTTGTTATGGAGTACTAAGTAGGGCAGGAGGGGCTGGAAAAAACCTGACGCCACTCGCTAGCAACATATTGTGCTTCTTCACTCCCACCCCCAGCTTTTGAGCCTGTGGAGACTTTCTCTTCTTGGAAATGTGTCGTGTTGCACGGCCGCCCTTCGCGGAGCTGCTCCGCTCAGCGCAGGGCAGAGCCCCAGGCCCGTGTGTGCAGAGCACGTGGGGCAGACGGGGCCCTGCTCACTGCTCAGCCCAGGGACACATATGGAAAAGTGGCCCTCCAAAAACTGTTATTTCACCTGATCTTGACTCTTGGCTGCAATGTAGTGACAATGACTTCCCACAAGCACGAGCAAAGGCAGCTCCTCCACATTAGAACTGTGCCACCCTCCCACGCACACAACTTCTGCAGCCTGGCAAAGCAGGTCACAACAGCAAGGATCTTTTCTGTCGTTTTTCCCCAGCACAGATTCTGAACAGCAGCAGAGTTTAAACTACTATCTGCAGTATTTTTATTGAAACGTGTAATGTGAAGAAGGAGATCTTGCTGAAATGAGCACCTCAGCCATGTCTGTATTTCAGAGATTTTCATTTTTGATCGCAGATATTGCTTATGAACCTCCATGACATGCCAGTGAGGGAGGGAAAGCGAGCAAAGGTGCGTTCTGGCACTGCTGATATTTGTAATTGGAGTAGGGAAAACAGGTGAACCCACCTTTCATCTCTGGCCTTGCTGACATATCTGCTGAGTCTCCCCAGGGAGTGAATTGCACAAGTGTGTCTGTATATGCAGGCTGCCTTCCTGCAACATCTTTCACTGCATCTTGTTATATCCCAGCATTCATTTTAAGTTTACACTATATTTAACCGTATTTATAAACATAGTGTTTTTGTTTAGGAAAACCTACGCTAACACGTTCCGCAATGGAGGAACTCTTCCTGTCAACAGGAGACTCATTTTCTAAAGTAGGCACCAACTGTAGAGGCTGGGAATATTGGCTTCTCCCAAAATGCCTCCAGAACAACGGGTACACAAGGATGCCATAAACAGGCTGAAAAACTGAAGGTCTCTTGTAGTCTTAAAAAAAAACTCATACCACCATATTTTCTCTCTGTTCTGAGTTAAGAAAACCTGATTAGCGTGCAAGGCATGTTCTCCATTTATCTTTTGTTTTCTGCTCGTTGTCAGTGTTTACTTTATAAATAGACAGCATCTCTCAACATATGTTTGCACTGCTTTATGTTTTAAACAGAGAATATTGGAGCAAGAGGAAAAGATACCATCTAAATGGGATGCTGTACTGCTTTGGGAATTATTTGTTTGTTTGTTTTACACTTCCTAAGATGCCTTTTAGGGTCCTGAACTGATACCTTTCCAACTTCTATACTCCAGTTTATTGAGCCCTCTTTCCACTGTCACAGCACCAGCAAGAAATGAGAAATTCTGAGGGTCAGTGAACACAGCAAATTTTCCCATTATTGCAAGTGAAACTTTCAGGTGTTGGATTATTTGTGTTTGTGACACAGTGTGGCACTACACGGAGATAGAGGAAGAATAGCACTGCTAAAATGTGGCTTTCCTGCTTTGGAATCGGCACATGGATGCCTAGAGCAAAATAATCATAGTTGGTTTGTTTCTTTATTTGTTTTTACATTAGTGACGTGTCACGGTGCATAGAAATGCCATGGAGAGCTGAGCCCAGGTTGGTGTGGGCATCGCACAGCACTCAGCCCCTCACACACACGATCTGTGCCAGCCACGGCAATGTGTGAGGGACGGGAGCTGAGCGGAGCTCGGAGGATGGTCGGGAAGCAGCCTGGAGTGCTGCAGACAAGGGCTACCTGGAGCTACCCGAGCTGTCAAGCTGTCCAAGACACACCACTAAGCTTTTGTTTTGATTTTATCTCTCACACATTTTGCTCTGAATATTTTGTTGCTGTCCCCACATCTCATTAAGAAATTCTCTCAATTTACTGAGTTCTATCTGCTTCCTTATAAAAGCAGGAAAGCCAGAAGATGGCAATTTGATGAAGTCTCATTGGAAACTTGGATAACTTCGATTTTATAACAATACTTTAATGAAATTTGCCCAAATTAATATTTTAACAAGAAAACCTAGGTCAGGAATAACAAATAGTTCTCATCATCCTCAAAAGCTTTGGCCCTCCAAAAACAAGCAATGAAAAGAAATGGATCCAGTAATTAAATTCCACATAAATATGATTTGTTGGTGGTGATTAAGAAAATAATGGTAATGGATGGCTCCTGGGGGCTGTCACAACACTTGGCTATCCGGGTGGCTCTGCTAAAGCYGTGAGTTACAGCCTGTGACTCTAGTCCAAACAATGCCATTAAATTAGGTGCCGGGAAGAAATCTGAGTGCTTGCACTGCTCCTGCTGCAGACCTCATTACCCTTTTTAATTTGGATGTTCTCCTCGTGCAGCCCCGAGGGCGCAGGGTCTGAGGTGCACAGAGTCACGGCACAGCGAGCTCCACAAAGCTCGGCACTACAGGCACGTGCTTTCAGAGGGAGAACTTACCGTAGGAACACCCTTTCCACCAAGTTAAGGGAGATAAGTTTTAATCTGTACCTCTACAACCGGTAAGAAAAATGAACGTGAGCTTTCTGAAACATGGAGGCATCTGCTCAAAATTTCCTGCATGGTCCAAAACTCCCTGAAGTTGCCCTATGTATATTTTGTCATTCAGCCTATGTAACAGCCCTGCTTATAATGCAGGAAAATAGACTAATAATTTCCCCTGTCAGCGGTCCCTATGTGAGTCTCTGCCTCTCCTCTGCAGGAAGACCATCAAATCCCTATTTACTTCTGTCACTGTGTTTGCAATAGTCAAAATGTAGCTCAGGCTTGTTCTGAAACCCAGTCCCTTGGCTTCTCATTAGTTCCTCCCCAAACTCTCCGTCTCTGTGTGTGGTTGAAGCCTTTGGAAAGCTGGAGGCCCTCAAAGGGAAGGAGCAAACTCTCCTCATGTGCAGTGAGTCTCTGCCCTGGCCTGGGAGTCTCCTGCACCGGCAAACAGCCCTGCCTATTGCTGCAGGAACCACATCAAGCCCTATTTTTCCTAAGCTCATCAAAACCCATCTGGAAACCAGTCAGAGCTCATCATTCCTATCCTCTGGACTGAAGATAATACCAGCACCTTATTCCTAGGCTGCTTGGGAGGTTCTAATTTCCAGACCAGTTTCACTGCCTGGCAGTTTGGACCCGTGTTAGTATGTGCCCATATAATACTCTCACTTGACAAATGTGCCTTCCAGGGCGTCTGAGGAAAGCAGCTGTGCTTTAGCTGCTCCTTGTTACTTACCAAGCACGCCTCGCTCTCCTCTCCTCTCACGTTGTCTCCTCGTCGCCCCATCCCCGCAGCACCCAGGCAGTCCCTGCACAYGCTTCCCTCTGAATCCATCCTTCTTGGATGTGTGACCAGAATGGTAAACTCGGGAAAAGAAAGTGAAGAAACCTAAGATAAATGGGGTGCATCTGGCAAATCTGCTCCAAACACCTTTAATTTGCTTGACCAGCACTTAGTCAGCAAATACCCAAAGGTCTGCATGACCTTGCCTGAGCAATAGGCCTGGTAACGTTGTTTGCGGTGACAATTTGAGAGAGCTTCGTGAGAGCATCCGCTGCAAGGAGGCCCCAGCTTGACAGCAGCCTGTCAGCATCTCGCCTGGTACAGCTCACTCCCCGCTCCTGAGAGCGTAAAGAAAGAGTCACAATAGTGCTTCTTATTTTACCACACCTGGATATATTCTTCTAGGGACTAAATTCCTATTCCCTTGGCAGCGGATGGCAGTGCTGATCTGGAAACTGGGTGACAAGGGAGTTCCAATGACGATCTTCTCTATCGACCTTTCCTTTTTCTAAAATGAATTGAGTGTGATTTTTTCACTTCCTGCCCTAATTAGACTAGTAAAATATTTCTAGGGAAAGCACTGAATAAAAGGAGAAGTGCTTATTAAAAGTCCAATCCTCAAATATATCCTAGATATAAGTAGAGTCAGTCACTATATTAATGTACATTTAGAATTACTCATATACTTTGCATATTACAGCAGGAACAGTGCTGAAAACCAACACTGCAGAGAATGAAAGATCTAATAGATGACTTGTACGGATTTAGCCTTACAACACCGTCTTCACGCTCTCATCATACATTAATAACTATAGACTGTGAAAACGAAAATACTGAAAAAGCTGAAAATAATGTGGAAACTACAAAGCACAGGACACCCCCCTTTGTTGCAGCGGTCCAGGACAGGTTTTTAGGATGCGAGAGCTGCATTCCTCATTCTGCCATTGCTGTACTGGCAATGGCCTGAAAGCAGAAGCTCAGTTCCTGTTAGTCAATACTGGGGCATTTCTGCCTCGTTTTGCCCATCCAGGTCGGTTGAGCCGTTCRTGAAGAGATGTTTTCAATCAAGACACTTTACTGAGCACGATGTGTCTCGGTAGACCCCAGTCATGCATAGATCATTTTTTTCTTATCCAGACAGGGAAGGACAGTAATGATGTCCAGTTTCCATAACCAGGACCTGGGCCTGGTAGCTCCCCTGGCTTGCAAAGATTATGGGAGAGGAGTGCAACGGAGGGAAGGGCTGATCCCAGCCTCCTGCTTCCCTCCTCTAGCGGTGCCTTGGGCACAGCCAGGGCTTCCCTGTGTCCCAGCATGAGGCTCAGTGCACAAGGAGAAAGAGGCTGGGAGGCCACAGCTCATCCCACCTGTATGGGGACAGAGGCTATGGAAATGAAGGCTATAAACTCTTCCCTCCACCACAGCAGCAACTTGGGCACAGTTACTTCTAAAGGACCTTTCTGGATTTTGGCATACTGACCCTTCAGCTCGGTCCTAAACATTTATCTGTGTTCGTGCAATACAGAATGGCTGTATAACATAAATCTAGTCACCCAGGCCAGGATGACTAGATTTACAGGATGACTAGATTACTTTTCATTGTATATTCTCCAGTGGCTGCATTTCTGTGACTGTCAGTTCTCAGTTAAACACAGTATGACATCATGCAGGTGCAGTAATAGCTGAAATATTATTTATCCCTCTTCACAGTGCTTCACATCGGAGACACATTATGACAATAGCAGAGATTGTATCTACATGATTTACTCCTTGTGCATATGCTGTATTTACAAGAATAGATTTCATTCCACCGTATGTGATTTATTTTTAACTGTAAAAGAATTCCGCAAGAGATCTATCAAAAGTAATGGAAGACATAATATTTTCTAAGAAGATAATATTTTCTATTTGCTCCAGAGAATGGATCTTTAACAGGTTACTCAAAGAGCTGCCATCCTGGCAGCTGTTACCCCGCGGAGCACGAGGGATAGTTTGGGAAACACGGAGCCCTCGGCACTGGAGGGTGCCCCTGCTTTCATGCTGTGCTGAGTCCCCTAGTCTGCTACTTTCTCATTGTTTAGTGAACTTCACACCTCAGGACTGCTCTGGGAGACAAGCCATGTGGCATGAAATGTTGCTGGATTTCAGGGAAAAGGGTGGGAAAAAACTCCTTCGCCCTCATCTGTTTAAACTGTTCATGCAGAAATAGAGATGTAGGGCTTGAACCCCAATTACATTTGAATATTTACATATCTTTGGACTCCATCTCCTTCAGATTTCCTCACAGAGCAATTTACATGTTAATGAACCCTAGAAATAATTTCCGAATCAAAACACGTTTCCTATCAAAAAACATATGGACCTTGAACAGAACTGCGTGGCAGCTTCCGATTCGAACGTTTCAAGTTGAAAGGGATCAACATCATTTGTCATTTTAAGCTTTCACTCATTTTCTTGGGGTCTATTTTGAACAAACTCATTCTATAAAGTCATGAGGTTAAAAAAGGAAAAAAAAAAAAGCATTTTGGGTAAAACTAGAAAGCATTTGGCATATTTTCAACTCAAGAGTACTTTTTTTTTTTTTTAATGGTGTGAGCTAAGTAATTTTTCTAAGTAATTAACATTGCATTCTGCTGTTTTATCCTGAAGAAGAATTAAACCTAAATCAAAAGCAGCAATAAGGACAGAGATAGGCTTGCATATGCTGCCATCCCGCAGGAAGACCAGCAGGTGTGTCTTGATTTTCCTGTATTCCAGAGAAAATTTTCTTATGGCAGATCTGAATCGTAATTTTGCCGCAGACTCTGATTGCCACTGAGTATTCAGTTAGCGCTCCAGATGAACCCCCCTTGCCATCTGACTTAAGCTTGCACGGTGCAGGAGGTGAGTTTAGCATGCTGACAACTTGTCCTCGCCGTGTCATGCATTAGAGGACTCGGGGCTTTTCGCATACCAATCTTTCTGTCACGTTAGGCTTAGGCTGCAAGTGGCAACATAGAGCAGATGTAGCCAGTGTGATTTCTATGGGCACAACTTCCATAGTCTGAAGACTCTGTTAAAGCTTTTCTGTTGTCTTCTAGAGGGAAAAAAAAAAGAAAAAAGTGCCCCTTTTTTGCAGAATTTTCTTTTTCCAGTAGGCTTCATAGCAATGCACATGCACAAATGTGCAATCTCCCCTCCTCCTGCCCGGCACTGCTTYGCTCCGAGGCGGCTCCTGTGTGCGTTTCAGCTTGGATGCCCACTTTCTTGTTTCATTACTCAAGGGCTTGTGCCCGCGGCTGTCCTGCGGGTGCGGAGTCGGGGCAGGYGGGAAGGTGGTGGCTGCTCCTTGGCACAGGGGCCATATGTGCTCTACTTGCTGCAGAGAGCTAGGGAATTAATCTGGGCTGCAAACGGCCYCTGTTAACTATCTTCTTTGCTAGATTTAAAAGAGGTTTTGAGGCTGAGCTTCCCGGGTCCATGCAAGATTCATCATTTTCAGCCTTTTCTCWGTGCCAGGTTCAGACTGCAACGTGTGTTGTGGCCCTGGCTGGCCTTTCCTAGCAGTCCAGTGGGGTTTCGTTCTGGCTCTGTGCAAGCTTTAAGTTCAACAGATCAGCATTTGCTGATGAAAAAACATATTCCTAAACCTGAAGCCAGCTGGCTCCAGCAGACATCTTTATTAGGCTTCCTGGGATGTCRATATTACTGACTGAAACTAAACGGTTTGGACTATCACGCTCAGTGTGCTCCTGCTTTGCTTTAGCTGTTCTCATCACACGAACATTTAGAAATGATCAYCTGCACTTCTCACAGCCATTACCCCACTCAGTCTTAAAGGGGATTTTCTTCTGGACACATTTTGTTTGCAAACCAACATTCCCCAGCCTCCTCTCAGCGAAGTGCCCCCATGCAGAGGAGAGAGGTTCAAGAGTGTAAGTGAATATAATGGCTAAATTTCCAGTCTGACCTTTAGTTCTCCACATCCAYTTGCCATGAGGGCACCAGGCCTCCATGGAAACTTCTACCTATCTCAGATAACCTGGAGAAACTTGCTTTGGTTAAGGAGTTCGGTAGGTAAGGAATTTGGTTGTGGTATCAACAAGCCTGAGCCCAGGGGAGTGGGGTCTGTCTACACCGAGCCTGCACAAATCATAATATTCAGATTCTCCACTGAAATTCCTGCAGATGGGATGTACATCTTTGGCTAAGATGATGTTATTTTGAGATACATCGACATAATCATATCAAATAATTGCTTCATTTCTCTATATTCTTTCTTTTTTCTTGCCATTGGCAAGAAATAGAATACACTGTAAATAAAATCATGTAAAATACCTGAAAAAGCTAAAAGAAAAATCCAGTATATTTTTTAAWTTTTTTTTCACATCCTGCTTTTTGGTTTAAAATCTGGATTTCATTCCCTGGAAAGGCATGATTTTTTTTCTCTTTTTTTCCCTTATTTAAACCTGTAAATTAATTTACAAATGAAAAAAGGCTGACAAAAAAAAAAGATTAATCYCTAAATGGCAAATGAAATGACATGGAGTGATGCTGAGGACGGGGGAAGAGCCTTCTTTATTAGGACCATGCATTGAGGTATCACGAAGTGCAGGGAGGAAAAGAAAACGTTTGTTGAGGCTTTCCTTAAGAGGCAGTAAACACATAAAGGCCAAGCACATGCTAGAAAATATAGGCCTACCCAGGGCATAATTTATCTCTGTCATGTACCAGTGGAACTGGCCTTTATTTGAAGAGCAGTTTAATTAATGAAATTACAGCTATTGAAGTCCTTCAGCACAGCARAGGAATCTATATATCTCTGCCTTTAGAAAGTTTCACACTTCTTCATATAAGTATCAAATAGCAATATTGATCAGGCAATTACCAGATTAAGGACAACAGCAAAACCTACTAAAGCAAACAGGGTCTCTATCTGTCTGCCCCTAAGCAGCTCAAACACATGTGTGTGCCTATGTTTTCATGTGGCTGAAAACTAAATCAAATCACACGTCATGTTCCAGCAGGTTTGCTTTTCAAACAGGGGAAGAAAAATCCTTTTAAAAAAAAAGAAGCCACCCTGATGCTGTTCAAAAGGCTYGAGGCAGTTTCTACCCCATTTATTCTTTTGGATTTTTCTCAGCCCCATCTGCTTGTTTCGTGTTGAGCAATCAGAGCAAGGCAGAAGCCGGGCTATGAAGAGCTGAGAGCAGGTGGATTTGTGGATAATGTGCAGGGCTGCAGCCTCAGCACAGGGCTGCTCCATTTGAAGCCCTGATCACTAACCTCATTTGTCCACTTTTATTTATTTATTTTAACACAGATACACTTCATRTGTCAGGGAAGCACTTATTTGTGGTTAGATACCAGAAGGAGATCATGCGGATAGTGTGCTGTGGGAAATAACTTCCTGCTGATTTACCTATTCTTTAATGGACTGGACCTCATATTTCCACACAGAAACCAAAACTAGCTTCAGACTCTCCCTCTTCACCTGACCAGTCCTGTATTAAGAGTTGTTTGGGGAGGGCATCCTATGAGGCCAGAGGCATGGGATAGAGCTCGTCTGGCCTCCTTAGTCTGGGACAGGCCAGCCAGCATGTCATGAGGACACAAGCACGCACACACCTGCAGCTACATAGGTGTGCACATATATGTGTGTATACATGTGTGTATAGATGGAGTGTCACGGCCTCAGCAGGGCCGGCGCGCTGCAGGGAGGGAGCAGGGCACCGGAGGCMCTCGGCAGAGCCCTGGCTGCTGATGGCTGCGTGGACAAGCCGGGTCTCTGCGGGATGGGACGTGCTCCGGTGCCAAGCCCCGCACTCAGCACTGGGCTGTCCCCAGCCCCGCGGCAATCCCTGCACCGACAGGATGAGCGGGTGTTGCGCCGGGTGGGCAGCACCTTCCCACCACCGTGCACCTCTCCTTCCTCAGTCCCAGCGTATCTTTTTAAAAAAGTATATTTTTTTACTACATTTTTAAATGAAAAAKGCTAAGCACTCCTCATCCTGTCTTCAAGTTCTCATAAAATCGGCACCTTAATTACGTTGCCCTGATCAATGTACTAATTGAGCGACTGTTGCTGCTTTTGCCTTTACTAGAGCTATCAGGGTGATGGTGTAGTATAAAAATTTAATACTCTTCTTTCTTCTATCTTAATTAGACCTAATGAGATACTTGCTTTAACAAACAAGCACATTCCAATATCCTGCCTGTATTTTTCCCAGCAAGGCAATATCATGTTAGCTGAAATTGTGTTTCTCAATAATTGAATGAGTTTAAGAATGACAATAAGTGATAAGATCTATAGAGGTGCCTACATGATAGAAGCCAGTTCCTTTCATGGGTACTGATGGAGAGGTTTGGTTTATTCACTTATTTATTAAACAAATGCTTCTCCCTTAGGCAAAGTAAGTCCCAATTAAGAACCATATTTTCAAATGATAAAAGTAAGTATTCTAATAAAGGCACTAATTGGCAAGTATGTTCTTTAAAGATAGTCATAAATTAGGATATCTCATGGCAAGTAACACCACTTCTATTAGCATCTGTACAATGCAAGACACAATTTCCCTATTAACCAGGTTTGCATTTTGCAGTCTGCAGTTTGCAGACACAAATATCCTCCAGGACATCAGTGAGGCAGCCAGGCTCCTGAGCGAACTGGAAACTGGAGAGTTTCAGCAGGAGAAAGACAGAGAGGGTATCCAGCTCTTACTCTTTTTGAATCCACAATTAAAGAGCCGACAGACAAGCAAAAAAAAAACTCAGGCAATGCAAGAAGTTGAGAGATCAAGCACAATCAAAAGTGCCAGAAGGACAGGCAGAAAAGCCTCATACAAAGGGAATTCAAAAGATGACTATCTACAAAGGTGAGAAATTGGGGGAAAATGTTTCTAGAATAAAAGAATTGTAGCACAAGAGAAGAAATAAAACCCATTTGAATTCCTTCAGGAAGACAGGCCTGGTGGACTTTTCATACACAGATCTGAAAAGCTGCTTGCAACTTTGGTAAGGGAAAACCAYGAAATGCAAACACTGATCAGTGGGTTATTTCTATGGCAGAGGATCTTCCCACGGTGTTTTGGGGCTCCCTGGGCAGGGTGTGTTGCCTTCCAAGTCTCAGCTGGCAGCACGTGTAATCCAGGTGTCTGAGACGTCAAGCCCTGATCCAACCCATTGGCCCCAGCGAAGCGCTGCACACCTCAGCCGAGCGGGTCGTCGGGAGCAGTTTTGGAGCAGCAGTCAAATGAGTTGGGAACATCTGGATTCATAGTATGCAATGAGAGCCTCCCTTCGAACCRCCGCGGTCACAGACTTTCAGACAGCTGCATATGTGCCAGAGAGGCACGGAGATCACTGCTGAGGAAGATCTAAGTGCGTTTTAAACAGGAGCTAGCCAGCTACACAAATTGCATTATAATATACAGAAGAATGTGAATTTCCCTCATTCATGTGTAAATAGCACTGGTGGAAGAGTGGCTATTATGACTTCATTTTAGTTAAGCATTCAACAGCTTAATGATTATCTGCATCCCCTCTCTTTTGTTATTCACTGAGGCCTAACTGAGAAGGAAATTCTAGGAGAACAGGTTAACACAATGCTTTTTTTGCAAAGAAACACATTTCTTGTAGTATCTCTTATTTAGTCTGGCAACTTTCTGATTTCATTGTTCATTGCAATATAAATAGGATTGTACTTAAATAACAGAGATCATGAATAAGTTAATGGACGGTGGCCGTCCGGGAGAGCCTGGGATAATGGCCTTGTTGGGAGCACGTGGCCTCCTGAGACCAAAGCTTATTCCAAAGAGCAGAGCCCCGCGCCCATGCTCCTCGTAAACAAGGAAGGACTTGGATTTCTGTTTAAAGCTCTGTTTAACCTCTCCATGTCCCACACATGATGCTTTTGATGAAGAGGCACCGCAAGGATGGGGAGAGATGGATCACAGCTTGATCTGGGGCAGGGAGAGAAGAAGAAATCGCACTATTCTCCTCCAACGCATCCCTAAAGCCATCACCACAGGGACAGGCCTTGTCCTCCAGCAGCGACTGTTTCAAGGGATCTGGCAGGAGAGGAGGAGCAAGAACGAAGGCCCAGAGGATGGGCAGAGCCCTGCTGTTCTTTTCCAGCGAGGCAAAGCGGTGGAGTGAATCCCGATGGCTTTATGGATGGGCTGCCTGTGCACTTCAGACAAGCTTTTATGGATGTAACAGAAATAAGAGTTGTGACAAATCCTAATTTTTGCTGCTGATGTCGGAAAAGTAAACAGATTTGCTCCCTAGTAATAAAAAAATATTACTTGTCAAGTCAGGTATGTTAGTGAATGTGTCTGCACCCAGCGCTTATTGATGCAACCTGACTGATGCAGTCTGACATTTAAAGTAAAACAGATAACTGGGTGATGTGCAGTAGTCTTTAAAAACGTTTGAGGCAGTACATTAAAAAAGTGGTCTATCAATAGGCTCGTGTCTAATACATCAAATCAGTGAAATCTCTCCTTGGARTTCAGAATCTCATAATGCAGTAAATAATTAGCATATATATATGGGAGGTTTGGTAAATGAAAACACAAGTCCATGTTTATCTATTCAGCTGTCACATTTTCCGCTCTCCCATCTCATTTCCATACTGCCTAAGTGCATCTCTATATGTGGAGATGTATTACTTAGCTTCATTTAATGCTTTCCATTCATAAATCTCGGTGCTCGTCACAAGGCGTGGTGAGCATCAGATTGCTTTGGATGTGTGGTCATGATTTAGCAAAAACCAAACCTGTCAGCATTTCTGAGGAGCGGGTCTCGAAGCAGCTCGGGCAGCGACCTGGGCTGAGCATCCTCTCCCTACTCAGGTCCAGGCTGCCTTTGCACTGGGGCTGAAGGGCTTGGAAAGCAATTTGGGGGGTTGCACAACYGACCTTGAGGTTTCTTCGCCCTCTTTCCTACTTGCTAAGTCCATGTGTGCAGCAGCATCCTCCAAACTACATCACTTTGGCCATTGGGAGAAAACGTGGGATCACCTAAGCAGAAAATCACTGCCAAGCGATGTAGCCTAAACAAAAAGCAAATGGATTTTTCATACTTCATTTCCTAGGAAAAAAATAACTAGAACTCTACCTTGTCCCTGGGCAGGACAGTACCAGTTCCTCCATTTGCATACAGCTCAGGATGGGTGTGCAGAGCTGTGCAAGGAGGCTGCGGAGCTTGGAAGAAAGTGTCCAGTTTCCACTTATTCATTTGTATAATGAACCATTCATCCTTCCCTAGACAAAATGTTTATCCAAAACTGAATAAATTCATATGTGGAGAAGTGCAGACAAACATTAGAAGGTCGTATAATTAGAAGGAATCAGATAACTGCAGGGAGCAATTATAAAATGAGTCATAAGTAGGCAGAATTTTGCTGTTAAGCATCTGATGCTCTTCTTTGCTTACACACTGGTGTTATTCCAAAAAAATTCAGTGAAGTAACTCTTTGTTTTTATGTGACTGAAACTCAAAACCCCAATACATAAAAAGGTATCAAGTGCTTTTGGAAGCAACTTGAATGTTGCAGGACAAAATGAAATTGTTTTGACTTCTCAATTTCTAGGTGACCTCTGGTTGTGAACAAGATCAAGGCGTAATAGAAAGTAGAGAAGTTAGAGGGTGCTATCTGCTACTGGTTAAAATATCTTGTGTTCCTTAACCAGAAGGCAAGAAATGGAGTCAAAAAGAATGCACTGGGTAATAATTATATTATGTGTATGACAAACACATAGAAGAAAAAGCAGCTCATGGGGTTACATTGGACAAACCAGAAATACTTTCTATGTATATATAAAGCATAGTAGGAAAAGGGTTAGATAAATCTTATGTTTAATGATAGATTTCATGGCCACTGAGTCATGAAAGCTAGAGCCGAGTTACAAGACAGAGCAGTGATCTTTACAGAGTGGCAGAGCAGTTAGTTTTATGTTATCAGCATCAATGAGATTTTGTAGAATGTGTGTTATACTTTGCTACAGATGAATGACCTGCAGTGTTACAGAATTTGTGATGCTCCGGTTTTAATTAACCTTTTTTTAATGAGTGAGTTGAGCAAGAAAAAATACTTTCCTTTATGAGGAAATATTTTTAGAGTCATTAAATACACATTAATTCTCCTTGTAATATATAATTTTGTAGGTGATATGGACACTATTTTTACAGCTGTTATTTAGAGAAAGAATAAGTTTCTCTTCATTAAAGACTAATAAGTGACATTACATTTAAGCGCTTGCATTAGATATGCTTCTTTGAATTTAATGATGGGGCAATGAGGCCTTTAATTAAATAGTCAAAAATTTCTACTGGGAGAAACAAAAACAAAATTATCCATAGCTTTTTTCCTAATATAAAGATAAACCACAGCCCATCTGGTATATAATCAATGATTATATCCATTAAAACTAAGCCTCACCATAATTTTGTCTTTAAAATTTTGTTTCCTGTTTGTGAAATCCCTAAAACAGAATGAAAAAACTCATTTTATGGGTAGATGTAGAGCTATCTTCATCAATAAGAAGAAGCTTGTGCCTCGATAGCAGGTTCTCAGGGGAAGAGACATGGGAAATTAAAAAGTACCTATTTGTTATACACATAGAGCTCTGTCACGGAGCAGTGATTCAAAATAAGCAGTTAATCTGGCATATTTTATGGCATTCTATAGATAATTCTCATTTTAGTTTCATTCATTCAATCAAACAATTAGAGCCTCCAGAGACTTTACAGACTAAATGTATAAGCTATAGCCAATATATATTGTCAGGCCAGTGAAAAAGGTTAGAAATTGGTCTCACCAAGATTACCCAATGTGGATTGGTCAATCTATTATATTCTGGACGTATTATTTTAAATAAAAATTGAATTTGGTGAGTTTCATTAATTTTTCCTAGTATTTTCTTTCAGATTTATCAAAACTTTCTCTATTCTTAAATATGAATATGAAAAGAAGCAGTAGTACCAATGGGAAAATACTTATTAGGCCAATTTAGTTTTCAAAACTATTGTTCATGTAAACTGTTATCCCTTATAAATAGCACGACAATAAACTGCCTTCAAATGCAATCCAGGATCTTCCCAAAATTATAAGCAATGACATTTAATGAAATCTGCAGGGGAAGCTTATCTTTCATACACAAACAGTGATGTAAATCTCCATACTGCTTCATTTTACTGCATTTTTTTTTGTTGTTAGCTGAAATGGGATCCTGTTGTTTCCTTATTTTTATTGCATTAAAAATGTGAAAACAGCTAGTCAGAGAGATGCACTGGACTCAACGAGACTTTGCCTGATACTGAGCAGCGAAGGATGGTCATTAAACTAACCACCTCTGAGCCTGGGCATCCCAAACAATACCAAAATTCTTATTTTTCCACTCTGAGCATTGTTTAATGAGCAAACGAAGAAACAAAGTAAAAGTATCAGTCAAAACCCGAGTGTGGTATTGTGTAGACAGGGCATTCATAGCTCACTGAACCTCAGTGCTCTACCACTGAAAGTTCACTATTTTCTTAAAACCTAAGCCATTGGAAAAAAATATGAACATAGATGGTGGCTAAGGCATCATTTCATTCCAAGCACCATATTTGAAATGTGTTCCTGTTACTATTAACACACAGAAAATTAAAAATAGTGCAGGAATAGGAAGAAGATGCTGAAAACCAGATCTGATTCAGGAAAGAATTACATATGCACAAACGTATTTAGCACATGAGCTAAGTGTGTTTATAGAGTCCACCCTGAAAATGCATCTAGCCATATTGAATTTTGACTTCTTGGACAGTGACAATTTCAATGCATCACCTCACAGTAATAATCTCCAGCATACATATATTTATTAGGTGTGTGTATTAGTCCCTGCCCAAATTAGAATCCAAGGATTACCTATACCCTAAAGCTGCAAAATGATTGCTCCATCTTAAAACTAATTTTCTGTAGAAATCTGGAATTCTAGCAGTATTCTAGCAACTATTAGACAAAAACGCCACCCAAATACATCATTATCAGCAGCTCCAGTCCCATTATGCAAGCAGAGCTGAGCTCGGCAGTGATTGTGCACGGGCTCATTGTGCAGCCATCAGTCCTCAAGTCGTTCAGTCACACAACTTGACAGTTACAAAAGCAGAGGCAATTAGCAATCCTTAAAATAAAATTTTGATGTTGTCTATCAGAAATAGAATAGAATACAATACAAATAATTGGAAGTCACAGATGTTTGATACTGGCCTTAAAGACATGAGGAAAAGGAAGGAATAAAATAAATACAGGAATCACAGAATGAAGGGTCTTTTCCTTGTAATGCAGATGATTGAGTTCTGAACTTCTGTATTTCAAGTCTAGATTATTTATAGGTATGATTTATCTCTGCCAGGGAACCTAATGCCGGGAGATGCATATTAGGATTTCTGTGATTTTTAAAGGCCGTGTTTTTAAATGCTATGTCTAATTATTAAAAAAAAAATCTGAGGCATAAATCAAATAACCTGGATATAAAGCCTGAGAAAAAGCTCCCAGAAGTCTTAATCTACATCACCAGACAAAGTATTGGGCAACTAGAAATTTTATTTCTACACATAAACATAAAATATATTCTGAATATAATAAGAAGACATACATATATTTCCATGTTGAGCATAGCAGCTGCTGGAGTCTGAATCTGTACTATGATAAACACATATTTGCAACGCTGCACGTGTAGACAAGACACGCAGCTGCTTTTACTGTGTTGGTAATGTCTGGTTTGCAGTACTTAGCTCCTTACAAGTTGGCTACAATTGCTACAATAAACATGTCTTTCTCTAATACTTCATGGCGCTGAAGCTACTGTTGAACTTGTGATAATGACTGAAAATAACCTGAACTGAGAATTACCAAGCAAATTATCAAGAGCTGGGAAACATATTTAGGATCTGGAAGTATGCCAAACTCATCTGAATGAATAAGAAAATCAAGAAAGTGCACTTAATTTCTATATTCACCTAAGACATTGTTGCATTCATTTCTGGTATTCTCCCATGGATTTTCCTTGTTTCTGTATTTTCTGGCTAAGGAAAAACTTAACATTTACCCATTCCAAAGCAAATGGTGCTGCTCAGGCTGCTCTCTTTAATTATTTCAGGTCATTCCTCTGCTTACTGTTCTTGCCAGCTCATTTTCTGATTAGGAGGTACTGTTACATTTAAAATCCATCATTATCTTTTACTAGAAAACATCATCCAATGGGACATTCCTCACTGCCATGACTGTGTTCACCGGTAGTGTTGACTGTAGAAGCCACCTTGGAGTCCCACTTAAATCAAAGCTACCAGAAAATCTATTGTGTTTTTCACTCTAAATTTGATCTAATTCTTAGCATTTTGGATGTTAATGGCATTAGTGAGAAAAAAAGAAGCCAGAGTGTGCATACCAAAAAAAAAAAAAAGGATATCTGGGCTACAGAGCCCATAGAACATGTTAGTTAAGAGATTAAATATGTGCTATAGCAAAACATTCCAGATTGAGAAAGAATAAAAGAGTTAATCTCCCTATAACTCTGCCATCGTCCAAATCAGGGTTTTGATATTAGCATCTAGTTATTTATCTAGTCATTCACCTCTACAAYTTTCCATCCTGATGGAATAATTGAGACTCCCATTAAATGCAAAATAAGGATCTTATTATCTTTGCTGGTACAGACATACATTTATCTATTTATCTTTCTGTACTGTGTTCTCTGTCACCTTTTTGCATAGTGTCTGTCTTCCCAGTCTTGTTTTCCTGGTTTCTTTAAAATGTAAAAAGCAAAGAGCAGCTCCTCTATCATCCTATGTGTTTGTAGGGTACCTAAATCAATGGTGTCCTGCTGGGTTAGTGCCTGTGATACTGCAGTGCAAATAATAATGATACTGATAGCATCATCTCTGCCCTACATCATATAGAAGAGGACACTTTGAAGCCAGTTACATAATAGCAATAAACATGAGGTATCATATAATAGATCTTCAACGATACATCAATAATATATTTGGAATCAGTGCTGCTTGTGCAGCGTTCCTGCAAGTGAAAGTGCTGGGAAAGAGGACGTCTCTGAAAATATCCATCACCTTTTACTGTCTGTGTAAATGTTTTGAAGACAGGCTGTAAAACCGCGTTAAGTTTGCAATACATTTTGTGGCTCCCGGCCTCCTATCATGCACAGAGGTTCGCGGCTGCTGGCGCCCACRAGCTGCCCTTGCTCTGCAGCTCTTACACTTGCTCCCGATCCTGCGGGATTCTGTGCTCCCAGCTGGGGCGCTGGAGCCACCTGGGATGGGAGCAGGGAAGTTGGTAGATCACAACTGCCAGAGAAACCTCAGTGCCTGAGGAGACCTGTTTAAGCAATAAACACTTTCAGTTCTGATTCAAGAAAAATGACTAGAAAAAATAAATAGCCTTTAAAATGTTTTTGCGTGCACTTTATCTGAATGCTTTCACACTGAAATTGGGAGATGCTCTTCATAAGGGAGCAGATATTTTGCTTTGCCTTTCTGAATTATTTTGAAGCAGGGGAAGTACATATAAAGAGATAATACCTGGACACTGCCTCATCCAGAAGTTAAAATATATATTACTACTAATTTCTTGGAAGTCTAAGTCAAGTTTTTCCAAAACTTTACCATGTTGTGCTGAGGGAAGCCAGGAAATGTCAAGAAGATCATCCAGATAATCTTTATTGGGCATTTCCCCTCTGGAGGATGGCTCTGTAAGATATGATATGGAGGAGTCTTTATGTGTACCACCCCCAGGAAGCTCTTGTGGGGACATCCAGCCTCATCTCAAGCAATGATGTGCTACAGTCTTGTTTTTATGCCATTTTGCAAACCCTGAGCAGACACAGTGTACTCTGCCCCTTTGCAAACACAGGTAGGCATACAGAGATAGCTAATTAAAAGTAAACAGCTCTATATTTAAGGAAGCTTAATCTAACAGATACTTAAATCAGTTTTCATAATATTGTCACTTCAAGGTTGTACCACTTGGAAGATTGCTGGTAAGTACTGAATCCAAGGGAGTTACAGTGGGGATGAGACTGCCAACCTTATGGAAAATGATACTTAAAGCAATCATGGAAGTGTTTTGGTGTATGGCTCAAGTACTTGTACATACATCAGAAGTGTGATCCTGTGATTTGCAGCTGGATAATTGACCATGCTGCAGCTTTTGACACTGTGACCTCCTTTTTTTTTTCCCCCTTTGTGACTTAAACGTTTAGGGAGCAGATATCCCAAGGTTAAAAGGGTGAATTTAGAAATGCAAATCAGGYATTTGCCCATTAAAGAATTTTGCTGCCCTCTAAACTTTCTTTGAAATTTCTGCTCATTAAGAAGGTTCAAGATCTCATTATCTTGGCCATGCAAAAAGGAACAAGTTGATGCAAAGCGTTGGACTCTGCTGGACATGCTCTACCTTATCTGGGAACTGTACTAGGTGATAATACACACAGAGGACCTAATAATTCTCATTTTCAGTCTCTGTAGCTAATTGATAGAGCTCAAAATTAGTCCCCCACCCCATTTTCTATTCCATTTGGTACTAGCCAGTTGATGGGATTTTATCAGCTTTCCCTTATCAAATGCTGACAGGGAKAGCAGCAGCTTTTCCAATAAAACATGAAGACAGAACTTCTTGCCCAGATTTCTCAAATCTCTCCTATAAATCTCTAATTTCTTAGAAAATAGTTTATTTACAAACAACACCTGCACATTTGACACTAAAAGAGTCTCTAACTGAGCCCAACAAGCAAGTTTCCAGTTATTTAATGGTTCTCTTCCTTACTTTTCCCCTGAATGAACCTGTTTCTGATGAGATTTTCAGATAAATATCTTATCTCTTCCAGTACATTCTCTGATACACAAGCACTGACCTTTGTGCTCCTGTGCAGCCAAAGTCACTTCCACACTATGGCCCTCCGGCCGTGTCAACCTGCTCGAGGGCAGCTTTGCCTTAACTGCTCCCTCTTGACAAAATCACTGCTGAAAACCACAGTTAGGCCAAAACATCTCTGTATATTGATACTTATATCAACCAGAACTCTCAAATCTGAAGCTGYTTAGCTTCATTTATACGCTCTCTGGGGGCTGCTTCCCGAAGCAGAAGATAAGAAAAGCAGAATGAGGGACTCCTACAGCAGGTCAGCAGGACCTTTGCAAGAGCCAGCAGTGCTACCTGGTAGGAGGGGAGGCATCTAGTGAGATTAAGAGCAAATCTAGGGCAACCTTCCTTTTGAAAGCAGAGAGAGAACCTCAGGCAAATAATTCATTTCCTAGTTGGGCAGTATTTAATGTCATTATTATACTTCGGCTAGGCACAGTTATATCACTGAACCCATAACACACACACTCCTAAAAACAAGCAGAGAGGCAGTCGCTTCGAGACACGGCTGGCTCCCTTTTTGATGATATCATGAACCAAGCGTAGCTCACAGATGCAAAGGGTAACTTGGTGCATTTTTATGGGACTCTCATGATCTTTCTCACTGCAGCCATCTTGAMCATTAGTTCACTTAATTTCAGCTTCGTGATACTGCATGACCCTGCCCAAGTATTTGCAGTGAATCATGAGATGTATGTAACAAATTGTCGCAAGCTCTTTTCAGTGCTTCTAAGGAGAGCAACAGGCCGTTAACACTTGCTGGTTTCATGAGATAATTAAATAGATATTCAAGTGAGGTAACATCACTATTTACAATGCTCAGAGGATTTTCTTGCATAATAAAAGCAYAGAAATAGAAGGTGATAAAGAAACATTACAGAATGCTAAAAATGATTGTGTTTATCTCTCTTCTTTGATCAACTGCACTCTTTCTCTAGGGGTTCGTTTACTGTGGTTTTTTTTACCTTGTGAATTGTAAATAATTCAGACAGATACACAACAAGGCCTACTTTTGTTCAAGGTTTCTTATTTTTGCTGTAATTGTCACAAAAATTTGTTTCTCCATAGCTCAAATGTTAAGTAATTGTTTTCCAACTGCATGATTGAAGGGATAATACTTCTACAAGAAAAAAAGGTGTTAAAAAAGGAGTTTTCAAAATAGTTGTCTGTTTAACATTAAATATATATAATCTAAAGCTGATATTAAGGTTTTTACCTGTGTCTAGGTAATCTCAAGTTTGATAATGTTTTGATAATGTTCCCATTCTATTTTTCTAATTTGTATTAATTCTGTTCCTGTTAGAAGGAACTTTTTGAGGGATATTAGTGGACCCAGTAATGAATATTACTGTGTGTCCCAAAAATGTTTTGGATTTAAAGTCATTCTAAAAAATCATGGAAGAAAGGAAAGCAATCATTTGCACTAGTCAGAGTAAAGCCCAAGCTTTTAATAAGCATACCTTAGTTCAGTACCCAGATTTCACCATAAGTCTAGTGAAATTATGCATAAACTGTTTGGTCTATCTGACGCATTAGATTCTAATACATAATGCTGCAAAATCACGTACACTACCATTTTCACCTCTGCAAATGGCTGTATGCGGGTTGTGAAATTTATTTACTTTCTGGGTTGCATTAATGTGAAATCAGCTAAAGAAAATCAATGGAGCTGTTCATGCCTACACTGAAGTTATTTAGGGGTGGGTAGGGAAACACTTATTCACACTGTAAAGAAGTTATTCATTTGAGGAGTCCTAGCAGCATGTGAATTAGCAGCATCTTAGTCATTGCGCTTGATAGGAGCGCATGAGCGAGCTGCCACCGCGCCGGGGAGCAAGTCCTCCCCAGCCGTTCGGAATCCGCTGTTTYGCCACATTAAATAAAAAAAACAATTGGTTTGGAAACTACTCTCTGAAGCCAAGCAGAGGATAAAAGTCATTGTAATGATAAAGGATTCATTAAAATGTCAAACTCCACTTTTAATAGGAGGCATGGGGAAAGTTTTTAAAAGTAAAAATCTTTCAAACTTTACGTTCATTGGCATGCTTCATATTTTTCATTAAAAGCAGAACTTTCACAAAAATTTGAAATTWAATGAAGAGTTATTTTTGTGATGAAACATAAAAAAMMCCCAGGGAATTCCAATATTTTAAAAGGGAAAATTTTATGAAGTGAAACAATGGCATTATCAACAATGCTCCTAATAAGCATTTAGTTGGTTTAGCTTTTATACCGAAAACAGTATCCCATATTTGGGGAATATAAAGCAAAGTTATTAAATAGACTGCTTTGTCAATGGCCTATATGACAAACTTCTGCTGCTTCTTCTTTTGGCACTTCTGAAGTTGGAGGGAGTGATTTTTTTCTTCTTGAGAGACAAATAGGCCTTTCAAGCTGTTAGTCTCAAACTGCCCCTTGGTTTATCCAGTAGCAGTGTGGGCTACATGAGAGTAAGCTGAAACGCAGTGTACATTCTTGCAGACAAGTAGACTCTGTTAATGCCTGTTTAATAGATAGGAGCTGGGCCTCCTACATGGCACTGGAGAAACCAGTTTTCAGTAGCTAYGAGGTGACATGGGCCATCAGCAGATGGGGGGCTAGGAGGAAGTTAATGAAGAAGTCTGAGGGTTCCTCCTCAGCTTGGAAAACAGGTTGACAAAAGTCCTGGTTTWGCTTCCCAGGAGTGCAGGCAGATCTCAGTGGGCATTGGCACCAYTGGCTGCTCACAGGCAGGACGGACAACGAGCAGAAAAGGGGTGAGTTAAGAAACTCTCGGAAAATGAAATGTAAACCTGATGAGTGAGTGAAAGAAGGGCCAGTGAAAAGATGGAAAGGGCAACATAGGAAAAGTGACAGATGAGAAAAATGATCTGTGCAATAATACCCAGGATGATATCAGCAAGGCAAGATGGTGTTTGTAAAGGCCAGAAAAARGGTATTTGAGTAACACTACACATCTGGTGGAGGCTTGTCCAGACAGTGTTCCTTTAATGTCACGTGTGGATTGGGATACTTGTGTGTGAGTTTACCTCTATAGCTCTTTGTTGGAGAACATCTGTGTTTTCTGCATTTCTGTGGTCACATGGCTGTCACACAAACAAAAAAACCCCACACATAACAAATTGTCTTTTTGTCTGTGTTTGCTTAAAACTCACATTTTAACTCAAATTTGCAGTAAAACCAAGGAACAACTAGAACYGAGGCACCTTTTCCTGAAGGCGCTGTGGCTTAGCCCACGGCAAAGAGGATCTGGGGTTAACAGATGTACTGAAACTTGAGACAGGCCACTCACATGCAGATGGAGAGAGAAACTGAAGATTAGCTTATAAAGCAGAGGAACATAAAATAATTAGAGGAGGAAATATGAAATGGCCAAGTAGTCACTCTGTAACCATATAGACACTCTATGTCTGGAGAGTAAAACTCTGTCCATTTAGGCTGTGGGGACTAGCAGGTGATTACAGCCACATGGGAAGCAATGACTGAACCACTGTACTGCCAGTTCTTCCTAGAAGACACTAATCCACTCTCAAGGGCTGCAAAACTCTTTCCAGAATATCACATGTCTTCTTTTAAGCCCRAAGATGAAAATAAAAAGGGCCTAACATTGCTCAGAAAACACTGTAGATTTGCAGAGTAGGTACAAGCTACTTGATCCTAAGCCTATGAAAAGCAGTAGAAATATTCCCAATAGATTTAGTGGATTTTAGACTCTCCTCATCAGGAAGAATAAGGCCTTGATCCTGCAAGGTGTGAACTGCTATCTGACTTTTACAATACAAAAATTCATTGTTTGCTTTGGTGAACTGTTTTGCACATGGAGCTTGATCCAAAGCCCACAGAAATTAATAGGAAGCTTTGTGTTGACCTTTGTGGTCTTTGGATTATGCTTTTTTTGTGAAAGCCAGTTCACAGACTTAACTAAGGAATATTTATAAAGCAAAAGCTCAAGGAAACTTACAAAAGAAGATTCTTTCATTTCATGTAGTATCAATTTTTGTGCCAAAAATATAATAAAAAATCCTCCAACATTTTTCTCTTTATCATCTTCCTCTTTAGAGGCTTCATGAACCTCATCTAAAAGGTGCTCTAGGTAAAAAGTATTATCATTTTGATGAATGCCAGCCCTTTGACATGAGGAAGAAGTCTTTTATCCTCTGACAATGTCCCTGCCAAGCTAAGCAGAAGATGGAGGCAGAAAGCTTTGGGAAAGCCCTGATGCTGATGAATCAGAGCTCCCTGCTGAGAGGCAGCCTGATGATACCTACCAGCTAAACAGTTTAGTAACTTTTCAGGAGGTAGAAGAATCAGGTTTGCCTTTTTGTGAGATTTTTAAAGGCTAAAGGCTGAACCTGAACCTGGCTCTTCACACAAGGAATGAAACCTCTCCATTTCCCATGCCTGACTCTTTCTTCCTGCATTTTCACACTAAACCTTTGAGCACATCATCTTTTGTGGCATTGTCTAAGGCATTGCTAATGCAGCAAACTGTCATCAGGCATTCTCAGTTGTGGCAGGGGAATATCAAAGACCGAGACATCACATACAGATACGGAACATTCTCAAAAGCTGGGGACTTACAAAGCCCATAGAGACTACATGGACCTCCAAAAGTAAGTTTGAAAACTCACTTTGGATTAAGGTTCTTCATGAGACCTATGGTGCTTTATGTTTTTGATTAACTGGAAATACTTTAAAGAATGACCTCATCATTAATTTTGTGATACCTTTTGGCATTACATTGACATTGATGGCATTCAGAAGAGCAGAGCAGAAATAAAAGTACTGGAGAAAATATTAAACGATATATTAAATCAAAACACACCATTTAGCTTGAATTTTCATGTCAATTTCTGTTAGTTGCATTTTTTTCTGGAAACTGCACTGCATTATATTTACTTATGGTTAGCAGATCACTTTTTTTTTTTTTGGTGGCAATGAGAAGTAAAAGGAAGTAGCAACCTAAAAGCATTACAGTCTAAGCAGATGATAACTTGTGATACTGAAAAAACTGAAGTGAAATTCCSAAAATATCAAAAATTCCTTTTGGAATTTCTGAAAATAATACTTTTCCATGCACTGGTAATTGCAAATAAATAAACCTTTCCTTTCTGATGAGTCAGAAATTACTATCTAAAAAATTCAGTCAACCACAACTATCTTCATACAAGAAATGCAAGGTCCTTTCCTACTGACCATACTGCCGAGGATCCATGTTTGGTGTTGGCAGATCYGGGTGCAATTTCAATAATGGTCAAGAGAATGGGGTATTTCTCTTGGATTGTCAAGMAGAGCACGTATTAGATACTGTTATTAAATGTTTCAGCTGCTCTGTCTGTGTTCTATGTTTTATCACCAGATCAGTGACATGTCATGTATACTATATTATTACTGACTTTAAAGCACACAACAAGATCAAGCCTTGAAAGAACAGTTTCTTTTTGGAAAGTGGAAAATTGGCAGGAGGAATCACTTCTGCTTTCAGAGGCAATGGCAGAAGCAGATGCTGAGCGCATATTGTTCAAGGACAGTGAAGCAGAAGCAATTGGAAGAGAAACTAATATAGAGATCACACATAATCTGGAGAATTTAAGCAACAAGAAATACACACTGCCCAGCTACCRCTCAAAGCACAAACTGAAGTGGACAAGGTGATAGAGGGAAGAGAGCAAGTTGAATAGTTTAATCACTTCATGTGAGGAAAGCTTGCTATATCGGTGCCAAAACTGTGGATATTTAGAAAGTAGAAAATTGATTACGAAGAGATAAGAGTGTGCTGGCTTAAAAAAGGCAACTTGGATACAAATGAAACAGAGGAATCACTAGTATGAAATTGTTTGTCATGGTGTGGAGGAGAATTTGCACAAGGTAATGAATCAAAACTTCAAAGTCAAGGACAAAAACAAGGGATGAAGAGACCAATTATAGCCATCAGGAAATGCTCGTTAGAAGAGCTTGACTATATTCATCAGAAGTTTTAAATCTGAGGATTTTAGCTCAGAGAACACTTGGGTGGCTGAACTTCAAAGAATTATTAGATCTTCCAAAAGGTTCAGAAGCAGCCACTGTGTATATACATGTATTTTCCTCTCATTATCAATATTACGAAGCAGAAATAATTCCATCCATGATAAAAGAGAAAGACACCTGACCYAACACTTGATGGTTGTGAGGGAAAGGTTTATTCTTCTAGTTTATTTTAGCTGGTGAAATTTCTGTAAGGGACAAATCCTGGCTCTTGAATGAGACAGAAGCTCATACCAGAAACCATAGCACTTCTGCACTTTTAGCTGTACGTTTACCACAGCCTGGTGTCCAGGATTACTCTAACTATGCTTCTATAACCTAGAATAATGAGTGCTACCTAATCTAAAATAAAATAATGGCCAGTATGCTGTTCTGAATATGCCGATTCTGGTCTGTGCAACCTCCTAACGATTCAACAGCAGGAACCATGCAGGACCAGGAGGGCTATACAGGACATCCCAGAGGGCTATACAAGGATGCACTGCAGGGTCAGCTAACCAGGTATCTTGTCCCGAGCAGCAGCATCGAGCAGGGATCCCCAGAGCCACCTGGGTGGAAGAGCTTACAGGGTCTCTCAGACTCCTGGCAAAGCAGTCAGGTATGGATGACATCAGCTTATTTCTACATGTGCATAAGCACGTGATTTTGGGAAGCAAAACCCTTCCTTTGGTGTAACATAGGAATCAGTGCATGTCTTCCAGTCACAGAGACCAGGCCTAAGGTTGGCAAAACACCAGCTGATTAAAATAAGAAGTGGAGGCAAAATGCAACACACAATGCTTTTAAACATGCTTTAAAAGCCTTATTTCTCCACACCAGAAGCTTCAGTTTCTAACTGAAAGGATCAGTGTTTAAATAATAAAGGAGTAACAAATACAATACCGTTTGCAATAATTAAGATACAGGTGTAGCAAAGCTTAATAACGTTGTAAATGTAGGAGGGATAAAAAGTCAGCCAAATGTTATATTTTCCTCAAAGTTTATAATAATCCTTCTAGAAGCTTGAAATCTGTTTGCTTACCAAATATTCATTAGCTAATGTTTGTACAGTGCTTTGAAAATGTAAAGCACTAAATATGTGCTAATTATAATTATAATTACTCATTATTACCAAACTCTTCCTTCTCTTTGTTTTATGTGACTACATCTATGAGGAGGCGCAGAGGTTGCTGCCCCATCAGCATCTTTTCCTCTTATGGAAGTGAATTCTAAGCATTTATCTGCTGGGGAGTAAAAAAAGAGCCATCACAACAGGCTCGCAGATGGACGGGAAGGTAGCGAAAATGTAGAACCACTCAGCCTCAGTGATGTTTTTATTATAACTGTCTTTACAGGTCTGATCCAGTGCTGTTATAACATGCCCTGTCTGGAGCACAGACATTAGGATTAATGCCTTATTTTCAAAGGAACAACTGCTGGCCTTTGAAAGGCTGTTAAAAGGCCTGTTCTCACCCCAATTCCTTTGGCAAGGAGGCTCTAAACACAGTGTCTGTCTTGCAYGCCGCACAGCCGGCAGCTGCTCCCCTCGCTGCCCTGCTGCCCACCCGCGCTGGCCACCTCCTCCCCACCAGCACTCTTCTCCGTCACGTTTCTAGTCTCCTCCTCGTGCACAGACTCCCAGCAGCGTCCTGTCCCGTGCTACACGAACACCTTTCCTACACAAACAGCAGATTGCATTGCAGCTGTCTTTTTGATATAGAATRTATATATAAAATCTGCTAGTGCTGGAGGCTATTTCAGATCACTTGGCAGAGATAAACATGGGCCTGTATGCCCATGCTCCTTTCCTCACTGCCGGCCTTGTGTGATGCAGCTGTTTCCTCCAGGCCTTATTTCTTCTTCAGTCCCTATTTCCCCAAGTGTTTTGCTCCCACTGTCTAAAATCAAACTCTCCCCTCGCCGTGGTCTGGCATCCCTGAGTCAGGCTGCAGCCAACGCCACAGTGCTCCCCCCATCCTCCCTTTGCTTCCTAGAGGCTTAAGTCMATCAGCACTTTTTGTTTTTCCTGACATGACTTTAATGAACTAAATGCCATGTTTTTAATCTGAATGTGCGTATATGCACTTAAGAGGACCCATTGGCCAAAAAGGCCGGGAGGAGGGTTCACATTCCCTGCACTCTGGCCCAGCACTCACCATGATGCCTTTGGGAGGAGGAGGTAGCTTGGATTTTGTCTTTTCCAAAGGCAAAATTTTTCTATTTCTTAGCAGAACCCCCCAACAGAGCTGCTCCGTGAGCACACTTGTACGGTGCTTTTCTCTGTCTCACATGAAGTATTGCTAAAGTGACACAAGAGTGTTACTTTCTATAAATAACTTTCAAAAGGAGCTACTAATTATTAATGCAGAGAATTCTGAAAGAGAAAGAGAACAACATTTCACAGCAAGGACTTTTAATGAGAATGCCAYTAAGGCGATCAGCCTGCAAACCACAAAGTGAACTGTAGGGCAGCCAACCTTGCTGTTCCTTCCCTGTCCACTGGAACACGAACGTTTTCTTGGGTGAACCTCCCCCGATGACGGTCACTCCGGACCTYACAGCTCGGGTTAGCCAGACGCAGAGCCCACGTTAGGCAGCCCTTCTCTAAGCACTGCTTACCCCCGACGGGGACAGGAAAGCAAGAAGTGTTTTGCTGGCACTTGGCACAGGATGGACCTTCACTGCATGGAGCAGTTCGAGATTCCAGCACATGGTTCTAAAATGTCTTCTTGTTAACTGTAAAACTGACCAGGAAAGTTGTATCACCAAGAAATTTATACAACAGAAATCTAGAGGGAGCACATTTCTACTAAAAGCACTGAGCACTAAAAAAAGGAAAAAAGAGATATTTGCCGTCCAATCAGCTTTCTGATTCTCAGTATTTTATACTGTGTTAAATATTTGTATTAAGTGTATCTTTTATTATTTTATTGCATTTTTTCAATAAGAACAGTGATTTGGCAAAATCAGTTCTAAGCACAATCACACCTTTTATGTCTGTGCTTTAAGACTTATGGCGCTGCTGCCTTTTGGATTTTCACAGCCATAAGACGTGCAGAGGTAACCATCTATTTATGAGATTTCAATTGAGCACTGAAGTGAAAATATAAAAGAGACTGAGAGAAAAATAGGGTATATAAATACAGACTGCCATTGTATGAAATTARATAGTATAGATGGATGGTATTTTGGTAGTTAGTTTAGAACATTTAACAGCAACTTTTCTATCAAGACGGAATTTCCAGTTAAGGAGCTGCCTAGCTTCATCACTTACACAATTTAAATGTTTAAACACCTTATCTGCACTCGTTACTACTCTTTATATTTTTATGGATGGATGAATACTGAGTGTTTTGCAAGACACAGTGTGATTTTTGTCACATTTAGAGAGTCCAGCTCTTTATAGTTTCTGATGTTCTCATGAGACCTTGTTGCCTTAAAAAAGCTTTAGCCGCTTACCAAGTGATTTCTATTATTAATATTTCACAGCTGAGGTCTGAGGATTATGAACCTTCTCTCACTGTGACATTAAACAAATATTTCCAGAAGCGTGGTTGATTTCCCAAAGAGAGTGTAAACTGGTAAATGACTTAATCTGACCTAGYTGGGGCAAGTTATTAAAATGGAAATCATATCTGTTTGGAAGGAAATGCTCTAACAAGGAGAAAAATGAATAAGTGAGATCTGGAGAATTCAAAGGCACGCTTTACCCTTCGAATAAGTACAGTGAAAGGACCAACAGTGAACACTGCCCAGCATGGGATGGGATGCCAGCTTTCTGTCAGAGGCTTCACCATGTACTTTTTGACTACTGGAATTATAAGTGGCAATAATTATGCAGAAATGGTCTTGGGAGAAAATGCCTTCATGGGGACATTCAGAAGAGGTAAGACATATGTGAGAAAGCAAACCACAAACAAAAGCATAGGGCTATTTCTTTGCTTTGCAATGTATAATAGAGAAGCAGCAAAGAAATACAGCAGGTTGTTTGAGTATATTGCTAGAGGAATTGAATATAAATCAAAAAAGAAAGCTTTGTTCCTGATGCAGCCTTACCTAGGGTAAGTTTTGACTTGGTCATCACTGAATGCCTTGAGGAAAAAATAATGTATTTTATAAAAGAACATTTTTTAGCAGAGCAATAGTATGCCAGAAATTCAGTTTGTAGAGGAAAGGTTAAGAAAATGAATTGCATCCTCACTGCCAATAGAAAAAAAAAAAGATTACCCGATAACTTAGTTAAGTGCTTATAATTTGTGAGGAATGTGCATATGACCAGTCCGAACACCGGCACCAAGACACCAGTGGGAAAAACACCTTCTACACAAGACCTGAAGCAATGCAAGGAGAATATGAAAAATTCAGGGCCACTGAATTGAAAGCATCTATCTTTCCTTCAGCCAATATCACTTCAGRTGTACGGACCTCTCTGCAACAAGTATAGAGCTGGCTTATGTTTCCTTCCTGCTGAAAACTCARTGTAAAAGCGCTTTTTACATGATCACCACTGCCAGGGCTAAATCCTCCTTCTACCCAAAACAGAGTTATACGATCAAGAGGAAACTTCAGGTTTCACGCACATTTGAAATAAAAACAGGCAGAAATGCTACTAACATTTTCCTCATCTCTGCGGTATTTTGATGCAATGCCCTGCCAAGAGACAGGCTGCATAGCACAGAGGAGGACCATCGCTGGCACTGGGCACTCACAGGTAAATGAGGGCCATGTCAGGCACCTGCGAGGTTATCGCAGGGCATCCCACATGGTCAGAAGGAGAGAGAATAAATCAAAGGCTTCATCCTCGCAGCCTGCGATCGCCAGGCAGCGCGCGGCTCCGGGTGTCCTTGAGCCCGAGCAGCCGCCACCCCTCTGTGGTGGCACCTTCTTTGCCTTGTCGTCACGGAGTTCAAAGCAAGCGCTGCAATGATGGGAGACAGCGCTGAAACGTTCGTGCAGACTGCAGAATGAATATGAGGCGCGCGTGTGGTTGCAGGGATAGTTTCATCTACACTTTAAATGAAAAGTTAAAGACATTCAGCTACCAGCTCCRGTTACTGATTGCAGCAAAAAGCAATTATTAGAACTGTACAATCTTCTTTCCTTCATTCTTTTGCAGAACTGACCAGCCCAAGCATATTGAGCCTTAGGATAAGAAGGTATAGGCTTCATTTGGAAGAGATGAAACACCTCACATGTATTAAATTCTGTCCTCTTAAAAATGTTAGTTAACAATTAAAAGAATCCCACATCTAGTAATTTTCTCTATTTCTGCAGGGGTACAATGATAGCTTGAGAAATTTCCATTAATTTCTCCTCAGAGGTTCCTTGGCCAGAAGAACTCACCACTCTGTTAATTGATTAAATTTAATCTAAAATTCATGGGCAAGAGAGTTGATTGTTCATGAGATGAGATCCCTTTTTGAAGCCCACAAGCCTCCAGAAGAAAAGAGTAGCTGCTGCTGAGCAAATCTTTATTTCGTTTAGCTCAGACTGGTTCATTTTATTGCACTACTTTCGGTTATACAGATAAGTCCTTATTATTGTACACTAATACTTGGAAAAAAATATTTTACAAAGTAACTTTTATTTTCCCAATTTCTCAACTGATTGTCAGGAGCTTTCGTCCACACCTCTAAATACAATTAGTATTAGGTCTTTCTCAAAGAACCAGAAGTAATCAGAATCTTGCTTGCCTTTGAGCTTCACAATACCATCTTTGTCTCTGTCTCTCAGMTGAATTTTTCCTGAGGACATATGTAAGATCACAACAAATAAGTGGTCTTTGCAGTTTAGTGGTTATTTGGGCTACTCGGTATAGCATAYGTTAAATCCACAGTTGCTGCAGCTGAAATTGGTTATCTTCTTTTAAGAAAATAACAACAAAAATACATTGGCATTATCACTAGCCTCTACTCTTCTTAGATAAACCTGAGTTTTGTTTCATTGCACACACCGTAACCTGTACAGTTCTTCCCAGGTCACTCTAACAGCAGGCTGGCTCCAGGCGAATGCCCTAGATACGGCCTGGCTGTCCAGCTAAGTCATTTAATTGCTTCTACGCTGATTAAGATTCACTGCCCAGTAATGGAAGGATATTGGATGATCCTCCCCCTGCACCTGTGCCGATGACGGGGGACACGTGTCCGTGCTGGTGGACAGCCGCCTGGCCTGGCCGGCTTGCAAACTGGACACCTTGTAGGAAAGGTGGTCCTGGGAATGCCGCTGYCCTGGAGTGCGGCTGCCTGCCTGAGCCAGGACTGGGGAAATTCAAGCACTRAGGAGCTGTGATTCAGGCTGGTTTCGTCAGCAGGGGGATAAATAAAATGTATACATGTATAGATGGACTTACAGGTAGGAGAATGGAAAGAGAAACAGATGTGGAAGCTCTAGGCATTTTTTCCTAATTATTATTATTAATCAGGTATTTGGACAGCTGGCACATTTGCCTTTAATGATACTGCTGCTCTCACTTCATGCAGTCATATAAATTACATACATTTTCCTATTCTGCTTCTCAGCTGGTCGTATGYAAGCATGGAAGGTCTTTATGCAAAACCCACACGCGTGATCTCTCCAGCTCCTGCAACTTTTGCCTGAAATGAGTTGTGAGGGGATCATGCAATGGGTTTCCAGCTGTGCTTCATGTGAGAGGTCACTCAGAAAASCACAGGGAGTCCCAGGAGCTTGAGCACATTACGAAAGAGGCTGATACCTCTCTCGGTCTGACGGGTAGACATGAGGGTCTACAGATGTTTAGAGGTCAAAAGCACTTCTTTTGGGTCCTCTTCACAATCACTTTCCATACTGGGCAGCAGTGCAAAACCTGAGCCCCTCTGCAGAAAGGTGCCTACTCCACTGCAGGCTCCGTGGCTGGGACACTGTCCAAGGACCTGTCTGCTCACACCCTGACACAAGGACTGAAACTGTGAAAAACAACCTAGCACACATTAAACCAAAAGGCACTGACTTGCAGGAACACAAATTTTGTTRTCCCAAAAGCAATCCGAAGGTGACATAAAAATGGAAGGAAAAAAACCCCTGCACTTCTGTTTGTTATTTTTCCAGATGCTAACAGTGCATATTTGGGCAATATTGTATTAAGACTGTTTTTCTTCATTTGAGAATAATTCATACCCTTACATCTGGATGAAAAACGTAACTTTACAGTAATTGATGAAAGAAGATAGAGGCTTTTGAACGTCATCTGAATTAAGAGTACTTCAGTTAAAGGCAGTGGGCCATATGGACCTATAAAAATGGGATGGGAATCTGGTTCATCCATTTAGAAAAGATAATCTGTTTTTTACTCTTTTCCATTAATAAATGCAAGTCTGAATACAACATACTGCAATGCTCTGAACAGTAACAGTGACAAACCAAGTAGATGGTGTTTTTCTGGCTTTGAAACAGTAGGAAAGTGCTTGCCAGCCTTCACTGCTGCTATGGATTAACTGTGTTGCACCTTTCTCATGTCTTCCTATGCAGCATTTGGGTTAAATTTTTGCCCGTTAATACCCAGGACAAACTGGAAACCAGCTCACTGACTTCAGAGTGTTTAACTGCACTGCAGGGAGGTTCGTGCATAGCTGGGACCATGTTCCCATTTTTCACAGGTTACAATCTCTTTCATTACAAACACTCATTCTGCTCTCCTGGCTCTTGTAGCTGCCCAGCTCTCACCTTTCAGGGCAATGCCAGCTTTGGGAGGGACAATAGAAGTGATGGGAGAGAGTGGAAGGGAGATTAATGGTTTTGTCTTCAGCACAACAAAATTCATTGAGATCTTTTTCTTTCTGGCAGCTCAATGGGTTCCTTTTATTTTGCTTTTAGAATGATGCTCTGTAAAGACTGCAAAAGTAATTTAAGGTTGCTGATACTGTTCCTCATTGTGCTGCTAGAAAGTGAATGCACGGACATCCGCAAAGCAAATGGAATAAAGCTGCACAGCGCTCCCATYGCTAACCTGCTGAACGATATCCCATTATCCCCAGGGGCAGACCCCTGCATTGGGGTGTTCTCATGTTGCATTCTTAAATTGAAATACAAATGGAGAAAATTTCAATACCGGTAAATAGTGTGAATCCCAAGAGTAAGTAATGATGAGATTTCTTCTTATTACTCACCACGTTGACTTAACTACAGCTCTTTTATTGTATTAAAGTGAAAGGAAACGTGTATTAGAATCCAAACAGACCCTTTTCTCCATCTTCCGGTCAGGCAGCTCCTACAACTGTTCACACAAGCCGATCACATCCCACATTTCCACACGAATGACCGCAGAGCAAGTTCGCACTTGTGAGGTTAAAGGAGGTGTCATTATTTCCCTAAGCCCGTTGCCATCAGCAGACAAACAGACATTATTTCTTTAATATAATAATGTATACTAATTTAAACAACAACTTTTCTATGGCATCTAAATCAGAAAAAAATAGTACATGGAATAGCAATGGCCGACTATCAAAGTATTGGAATTACAGAGCAACCAATTACTTCCCAGGAGCAATACATCAGGATAATAAGGATAATGTTAATGCTTTTGATAATGCTCAACCACAAGGATATGAACATTCACCAGGTATCATTTCACCTATGTTCAAAAGAATATCAGGGTCTTTTTGCAAGGGAATATAGTTTGGGTTATTCTTTGAGTAGAAAACAAATTTATGGARTTTAATATAAACCTATTCCATGCGCTAATGTTTATATTTTGCAGATATTTCACTTTGCCATTACTATAACTTTYGATGTTGTAATAAAATAGAAATGCAGAAAATGTGTAGTAGCTTGTAAAAATGGTAAGTTCCTAAGACAAGGAACAGTATCCTACCTATGCCACACTTAAATATTTGTGAAAATRATGCTAAGTAAGAGTATATGTTTGTCCACTGTGTTTTGCTACTCTAACTCTATGAGAATGTCCTCATCCTGATTCATCAGCAATTGGATCCTTTAACTGTTAATGCTAAACTGTGAGCCAAATTGTTACCAGTCACTATAGATATTAAATTACCCCAACACACAGAAGGAAAGAAGAGAACTTCCCAAAACTACCAGCATGTTTGAGATCAGGCARTTACATGTAGTATTCAGTATACATGGCTTCYATGGATCTGGAAATTACTTTATGTCTTTTTTTGTTTGAGGCTTTTGTTTGAGGCTGCGATTAACCTAGAAAAAATAATGGTTTAATTTAGATGAATTACGTTCATCTGAAAAACAGTGCTGGGCACATAAACTGGCTGGTGGGCACCCACTCCTCTGCACTGGTGGCTGCACTGCAGCGATAGCTGTGATTTCTGTACAATAATAAATAATACCTTATGCTTCCACGGCAGCCACCATGGCGGCACTGAATGCTCTTTGCAAACACATTATCACTCCCCTTTCACACCTGGCAAAACYCAGGCCAAAAATCTCACCACTTGATTTGCAAACTAACAAGCCCGAATGACACATCAGGTATACAGAATTTTTGGAAAGATTTTAACTAACATCTTTTGTGTTAGTTGTGCATAATGCCCAATCTAGTTTGCGGTGGTATCACTCAAAAATCCTGACTGCAGAATGGGCTTTTACCTTGGGTTTATGGTCCAAAGACAATATCACACTGAGTGACTCAATTATCTGAATAATACTGCACACAGAAAAGAAAAATCCAGCCCTCAACCTCATAGCCCTAAAGCAGTGATATCAAATGTTATTTGCAAGATGCTTTTTCTTTTACACTTCATCTTAGAGGTAGACTGTGTTATCATGGCCATGCCCTGAATGTTTAATTCCGGGATGCAGGTGTTTCCTTTTCAGGAGCTCACTATTAAGGTTACTGTTCTGAAGATGAAAGCGAGACATGAAACATTTTCCTTTTTCTGCCGCAAAGTCTCATTTCTCAAGAGATGATCCCATTTGGGAGATGTCTGGTTCACTATAAATGATAGCCTCTTGCTTGAAAGAGAAGCACTCAGGTAAGGTGAAAAAAAAGGATCAAGAATAAAGGAGGAATATAAAGCTTAGTTCCTTTTATTTTAATTAAATGGTATAAAAATTTATGTAGAATTTAAAGACAGAAGCAATATAATGTTCCAGAATTGATAGATACAATCAGATAATCACTGCGTTTTAATGAATATTAAAATATCAAATATTCAAGCCTTGAAGTTCACTTTACTTGTAACATTCTTTTCTAGTGTTTTAACTTTTGCTGTGAGAAAATGAGTGAAAGGCATTACAGTGCAGAAAGCCAGTAGCTAGATTTGTAGTATCACCTAGGTCCTATTTGAAATCTCATAGAAAGCTTGGGTGAGAATTTAAGAGTYACATGAATTTGGACTCATATCTGTAGAGGTGTCAGCTCCACTTTTTATGACAGAGTAAATGTTTGCCTCACATCCTTAACCGCGAGTCAAGGCGCGAGGCAGGGGCAAGCCTGCAGAAGCAGTATCATAAAGCAGTTACTGCTTTGCCTTTCGCAGACCCTACACCTACAATTTTCCACATGTACTTTTGTGGAGCTCAGTTTTTCCCCGTGCTGGGCCCCGYGGCAGCGCTCATGGCTCTTCCCCTTGCCAGCTATGGAGCTCAGCCATGGCAGTAATGCTGCTTCAAGGGAGGCTTCTGTCCCTCCGTGTGCATGTGCCCGAGGGCCCAGGGGATTTCAGAGCCCTTCTTCAAAACCTTGCCCAGGGCCTTGCTAAGGTTCTTCCTGCACATTTGTCCTGGCCAGTCCAGAAACTCTTTGCACATTTTTTTTCCAATGATTTTTTAATCATTTTTCAACTCTCACTTCTAAGTGTAAAAGTCCTAATAATGATTATGCACAGCTGAATATTGGTGTTTCTCAGTAGATTCTAGAAATACAAGTTATCTGCAGAGAAAAGATAATGTATTCTCTCTATATAGTTTTACCATCATTTTCTCCCTGACTAATTTACACCAGTAATTAACAGTAGTATGTATTAGAGTTACAAACGGTCGATACATATTGTTACTGACTTCTAGGTAAGCTTTCTCAAGGTTTTATTAATTTATAATTATTAAATGGGTGTTACTACTGTGCAGAACACAGTCCTGTGACARGAACTACCATGTGGGTAAGAAAGAGACGCAGGACTGATTATACCCATCCCAATTCAGAAAAATATTAACTAGAAGCTACTCTTCTGACAGCTGATATAAATGGAAGAAGTGACAGAGGAAAAATGCACTTTATGAGGTGACCTCTCGAATGGGAGGTGTGGGATTTCTGACTGCATGGCAAACCGGCACCTGTGCAAAGCACCTCACTGCCTCCATGGCCCAGTTCAGGGCTGAGATACAGGGTGAATCCACCACTCCAGCAAGGCTCTAGACATCCTCGGATGATTGTCTTCTCCCTTTCCTCTACTTGCCTTTTTTTTCCCTGCCTTGGCTCACCCTGCTTGAACTGAAGAACAGGATGGGAGAAGGAGGAAAAAGTGACAGCAGGGGCTATGGAGAGAGGAAGGGTTAAACAGCAGTGCTGCCCCAGCAGAAGGAGCACAATAAAAAGATGCTGATGGGCACGTTTCTTGGCCTTTCACTCAGCCATATTGCACTCATAAAAGCCAGAATTGTAAGTGTTAAAATACCAAAGGAATCACACTCAGAGAATTCTTCTCTGCCTTTAAAGCTGTCATAGAATCTGCCATTTTAGCCATCACTCATCACTGCTGCATGTACAGCTCATCTCCGAAGCTATAAATGGCAGCAGCACCAATGTTGTCCACATCATTGGGATTAAAAGCCTTATTTTTTGTTTGAAAATGTCAAGCCTGTTTCCCCTATCCTTTTCAGATAATGAGTTCTGAGCAAGGAGGCAGGAGGATTCCAGTAAAGATCAGACATTTATATGAGTAATGAGAACAASTATTCCTTTGCTATTTAGAATAAAAATATAATTATTTAAAGGATGACAGCACTTATATTCTAACTACTTATTGAGAGAGATGAGGAGCAATCTCTCTGTGCAGTTTCCAGATCACTAGTCAAGATGGTGCTTTATCCACATTTTATGTTATCTGGTTGAACCCTGTGGGCAAAATAGCTGCAATCAACACATCTGTTCCTGTATTCCCATAGAATTTGTAAGAAGTGTACTAGAGAACTAGATAGATAACTAGTAAATACCTAGAGAAATGGTGATTTCCAAAACACTGGATGTTTGCTGTCTACCAGATCTGTCAGATGTTACTCTGTCAGACACTTGCCTCCAACACTTAATACTGATCAGGTCAACCACAGCATTGGAGAACAGGGCTACAAACTATCTTTCTTTTAGTATTCAGCATTTCTTTCAGTGATCCCTGATATCATATCAGTCACACGATGCCATAATATTATATATACATTAGCATAATGGAAATACTGGAAGAACTAGCCGTTGTTTGAGTTATTATCAGTAGCATATTTATTAAATGCTATGCTACTTTATACTATCTTTAACAAATATTGTGGAATTAAAAAGAAAAAGTGAATGTTAATGTTTGCTGAGTGCTTAATTGCCTGTGAGTGAGATTCAGCCAGACTAGCTCTAGGCTTACCAAGAAAGTAGCCAGGACARAAAAGAGCTATATCTTTCCCCCTCCATTCCCCTACCCACTTTTTTTTTTTGGTTCCAGAATTGTGCAGGTCCTTTCTGATAATTATTACAGTGCCTTTCCCCCATGAGAGCATGGTGGATCCAGAGCCAATAACAACTAAGCAAATGAAAAAAAAAATACAGAAAAAGTTTTTTATAACTGATGTTATTTTCTCTGTGTGCTCTCATTTGGAAAYCAGAAGATTTGACAATTGTAAAACAATTTAGGTCAAAACGGAGCTCTGGAGGTCATCCGGTCCAACCCCAGCACTCAGAATCTATTTGCATTTCTACTATCTCTAATGTCAGGGTTCCTACAGCCTCTCTGGGCTACCTATTCCTGTGACTGACTAGCCTTAGAGTGAATTTGTCTCCTAATTGTAATTTCCCTTGTTTGTGACTTCTGACTGCTGTCCCCTTTGCTGGGTGCCTCCAAGGAAAACCTGACCTTGTCTCCTCTCATGTCACTCATGAGGCCGCACTTCTGTCCAAGCAGAGCTCGCCTTTGCAGCGAGTCAGCAGGCACCCGCTCCCGAGCTAAGCTGTGCTCAGCACCTGCCACCCGACAGCTAAATGCGACTGATGACGGATCACTGCGCGCCCTCTCCGAAGGAACTGCGGCACAACTACAAGATTTTCCTGTTAAAAATGATGAAACAGAACTGCCTAGGAAGGAGAAATCCCCAAATATTAACAGTAAGGAAAGTGGGCGAGGGCAGATGACAAACAAAAATTATCAAGAACTCCCCCAGACACAGGGAAGAAACCCAGGAGAGAAAAGTGCCAGGTGAGGGGAGCAAGGAAATAAACTAAATCAATCCTTTCATGCTTTCAGAAACTTTAATTCTCATTGACATTTTTGATTACTATCTCAACTTTTCTAATCTGTTGTACCCTTGAAAAATTTGATAAACCCAGTTTGGCAATTTTATTTCAGCAAGAGGGAGTCTGTGTCATAATGCAATGTTAAATAATGATTAAAACCTGGGAAAAAACATGGAACTGGAAGGAGCCCAAATTTTAGCTGCATCCTTGTAGCTTATCTATAACAAACACATAGCTATAATAAAAATGAACTGGATGGGAATGCATGAGTAAGCTCTTCAGATGTAGCAAACTGACTTGCAAAGAAAGGGAAATACAGTCGTTCTCATGAAACAGTACTTTTTTCTGATCATAACTTTAATACTTGGTAGAGGAGATGGAAAGCTACTGACACAAATGTATTCCCAGCATTGTAATTTAAATAACACATCTGCACTGCAAGACTGTATCTACATAGACATAACCAGCATCATTGCTTTTGTGATATCACTCATACAGAATGAAAAGGACTGAGCTGAAAGCATCATTTATTTTCTTTAAAAGTGAAGAATAGGGGGCTATTTATGCTGTAAGAACTATGTAAAGGATGTCTTGGGAAAGAAAGTTGCCTGTGAGCAAATTTTCATTGAAGTTAATAGTGGATTGTTTTGATTTGAAGAACACTGGTAGTTTAGACTCTTTTCAGGCTTCACAGCTCTCTCTTATTCAGTCCATTTGACTAAAATATGGGTGATTTGCTCTAAGCAAAGCTGGTCTTCCCAGCATGAGCAGTGCATGCATCTGCCTTGCACTTGCAGCTCATGTCATATGCTAATAGGCAAGTAAACTTTTCTCGTAACACTCATCTTCATGTGATTTTGGCAACTTTTCCAAGTATTTCAAATCTGTAGTTTGCTTATATACAGTGAAGCTTCCCATTCTCTCATAATCCGCATTGCTTGTATAGCCCCCAAGTATATTTTTAATTGATTGCTAGGAGTGTCCAGGGCATAATGAAGATTATTCTAACATTTTTCTAATTTTAAATATATTGGTGCCTCATGAAAAGCAAGAGCAATGACTGTACTAAATCTTATTCATTGTTTGGGCGGATGATTGTGGAAAGATACATGCAGCAATTCTTTTAAATGATCATTTAAAATGTCATTACACTAATTTGACTACTATAGAAGGTAGATGCTAGAGGATCTGGGAAGGAAATGTAAAAACAAGTAGGGATGTGAAGCAACTCTCTGAAATGATGCACCATGCTCCTGGAGAGGTAAGCTGCTTCAGTCTCCTAAAGGTCCCTAGCAGCCTCTCTTTCATTTTGAATATATTCTTATACTGTCTCAGAGGGTAGGGAAATTCTATTATTCCATTCTAACGTGTTTAACTCTCATTTTGGAAGTTGAATCCCTGAACTCTTGCTAAACAGCTGTTCAATTCTGGAGATTGCTGACTTCCCAGAGTGCCTTCATAGTCTCAGGAAAAGTTCACTTAGCATCTCTAGCAGCACACCCATCTTACCCATGTCAAGCAGCCTCAATTCACACTCATTCCTAAGGTTCCTCAGATTACAAGGACATACAAAAAGTCTTTGAATCCTTAATCTGCAGAGCCTGGGTCTCAGCTGGAATGGAGCCCCATGCTCTGCTCACAAGTGTGCGGTGCAGCCACAGTTCCAAGTGCACGGAATTCCATCAGGAGTCAAGTCAATGCACTGCTACGGCTTCCTGCCAGGAATCCTGACCTGATTAACAGCTTCAGAGCACAGCTAATCACATCTAAGGGCAGGAGGAAGGTCTATGCATTTATTCATACCTGCAAGGCACTTAAACTGTCACAGATCCCTCAGGGCATTTGTGTTAGCGCAGGAAAGGGACTGTAGCAGGTCTAGGGCTCTCGATCCTGCTTCCCAAGCCCAGGTGTTAAATAGCATCTTGCCAGATAGTCCAGTACATCTGACAAATACTTGCAACTGCAAGTTTTGTATTCAGATTTAACCATTTCTGTGGACTTTTGCAGCACATTGCTTCCAAGGATGCTTTTATCACTCAATTTGGATGATGGCAGCTCCAATAAGAGCACAGGAGTATTGTTTCAATTTCCATAATTGTTTTCATCCAGTTTTCTCACTGCTGCAATGAGCAGGTACAAGCAGCAAAGCCACTTGCTGCCCCTATTGAGAACAGTCATAAAATCATCCTTAGGGAGCAAGGACATGGAGGCACAGAGCCAGTAATTAAGAGGGGATAGCATAAACAGCGTGTGAATTCCTTTAGAAATTCTATAAAAACCAATCACTTACAAGTCCCCCTTTCTTGTGCATGTTGAGTCAAACAGGGAGGAAAAGGAAACAAGTACGATAAGCTGTAATTTTCTCTGTCACTTCCCATTTTAGCACAGCTTAGCTAATGAACAACACCGTATAAAGTCTTTGTACTACTCGGGGACATACAGGCATCCTATTTTCTGCTTCAGTTGCACCAGTGCTACAGACAGGCTGCTCAGTAAGGTTAGTAACCATAGCTAAGCTTACGTTTGTCAAACAGGGAACCTTTGATTTCAATCTTCTATGTGTACGGATTAAATAAGTGGGCAGAATTAATCAAATGTGTGTTCTAGTTTTCTCTATTCCATGAACATCTTTGTGAGAAAGAAGGATTATGTTCTTCATAAGGCTTTCCTTCCTTGGAGAAATAAAGTAACCAAATAACAAATGTACCTGAGCAGCACAAACGTACAGGAGCAGCAGTCTAAAGAGCACAACATTTATACTTTTATGCTGATTAGTAGAAGCCTTGGGTGACTTTCTGTGTCCCTGCCTGAGTAACAGGAAAAAGACTCTTGCTAAGTGGCTGTACTCAAACAAATCCACTCCTGCTTCTGCATTCCTTCCTAGGTCCTGCCCTTACAGCATAAGCGACTCCTGAGACCTCCTTCACACAAGCTTTCTAAGTTCTCTCTCTACACTTTGTAGATACCTCCTAGTTGCTTCCTTTCCCTCTATTTCTTACAAGAAAAGCATTTAAAAACACACACATATATATGTAAATATATATATATTCTTCCAAATCATACTCCATGACACAGCCCAGGAGAAGAGGTAAAATGAACTTGCACAAGGGCACATGAGGTGGTAACAGGGAGGATCCACCCACACAGACTGGACTCTGATGCCCAGAGCTCTGTCCATTGACCTACACGAGCTACATGACCCATCGCCTCTGGGTGAAGCTCCGACAAGAGACAGGAGTGTCAGAAGATAACTTCATATATCATTTACACGTGTTGCTGTTAAGGAGAGTGAAGGACCAAATATATTCAGGAGGTAGAGAAAGGAAACAAAGAATTGACTTTGGTGTTTCAAGTTGACTCAACTGGGTACAGAAATTCTGCTCAAATGATACGGGAACATGAAGAGGGGAAATCAAAACTACAATGAAAGGAAGTCATTAACAAGACAGCTACCGCCAGCATTTGTTTTTCTATCTCTATTGCAGCTTGCCTTGTTTATTTAGGTTATAAACTCAAGAGGCCATGACAGCTCTGGAGTTACTATACAGTATTTCTCCCAGGGCAGCCTTGGTTCCTTGTTACAATGCTCCTCTAGGGTGCTACTCTAAGCAAATAATATAATAAATAATGGAAATGGACCCAGGAGGAAACTTAGTTGTTAACTGTGTAGAAACAGGATACCTGAGGCTTCACTGCTGTATAAATTTAATGTTGAGTTTAAAGCTCATGCTGTTTGACGAGTAGGTTTTTAGAAACCTGAGCAGAAATAAGATGCCACTTTGAAATAGAAAAGCACTAAGATTTCCATTCTGTCTGCCGCCACATTAGCACCAGCTCTGTCTCTTCAAATGTTTCCTGCTGGTTCTCCTAGAGCACAGGAAGCAATGTTCTGGTGATTAAGCAGCAATATCATTATAAAAGCCAAATGAATAATCATTGTGTTAATGAACTTTATCTTAGAAAAGATTAGTTTTTTTAATGTTAAGCCTCTTTCCATACGAAAGAGGAAATGCACTCTCGTTCCATTTAATCAACCCTGAGATGCTCATGATCTATACAATTTAATTTTCTGTCTGCACATATTCCTCCATATCTGCATTTCTAGTTGCTTAAATGATGGTGTCAAATCATTTTAATAGATTAGAGAGGATGCACTTTCCTGTCCCTAAATACAGCACATGGGTTTGCTCGCTTCGTTATCTGCAGCATCATGTCTCTTAAGGGATGTCAAGAGGTCACACAGGCACTTCCCCCACAACTACTCTCCAGATTGCTTTGTGGTAAGTAATACATTTTCTATCATCTAGCATGGTGAAAACCATATAGAAATTGGGTGACTGAAAAAATATATGGTTAAAAATATTTTATCTATAACAAAAGTTAAGAAAACTAAGTGTAGGAGCCATAAAACTATGGGGAAAGATGTGCAGAGAGCCTGTCTTCCAGGCTGCAAAAAACCTTTGATTTCTTCTTTACTCTGCCCAGAAGGAATTAAGCCTTATCCTTCAGGAGAAAGGCTCCCAAGACAAGTGTAGCACAAAACATTTTGAGATGAGGTAGCCAAACACTGCCTTTGACTTCTGGTGCATGCCTGGCATTTCATGGTAAAATTAAGAAATAAGGTGCAAAGGACAGAGGTGTGCTGTTGCTATAATAGTGGCAGTTGCACTCAAAACCATCAGCCACGTGCACCTTGGACATTTTCAGAATGATGTCTAATCACAAAAAAAAGGTTTGTTAAGGGATCAGCACTATCTCATGCCATGATTTTCAAAATAGTTCAGAAAAACTGAAGGACAGACTGCCCTTCATTCTACATAGGCACCTCAAATTATGTGAGGAGAATCCTGTCCACAATGCTTTACTGAGAAGAAAAGATCTACAGTGCATGTGAGGAAGCAAAGCACTTCGTAGAAATACACTTCCTGGGTTGATTTTCCAAAAGTAAAGTGGTCTAAGGGATAGAAGAGTCAATTTCTAGGTGTAGAATAACTTTTTGCTCATGATTTATTGCCAGGAAAGATAGACAGCTTTTAGCGTAATGTACATCACAAACTCCAAAATGTCTTTAAAACAAGAAAACAGCTACAGCTGGAGACTCCACATTAATTGGAATCAATGGATATCAGCCAAACTGACGCAAGTAGTCACCAACCAGGCCTGCAGAAGGCACGTAGTGTCAACAGATGGGTAAATATCAACTCTTTACTGGCCACACTGGTACCTTTGTTAGAAACATACTCATAGACTTTCTAGGCCGGGGGAGACCTTTGTGATTTTATTTTGTGTTTCCAAAACCAGCCTTTTTGTAATGAAGTCTCCTAGGAGCAGTGGAAAGCAGGCAGCGCACTCCATGCTTTCTTCCACACTCTTCCTCAAATGATGAACTTTCACTGTCACTGCAACCACTACCTTTTTCCTCTCCAGGCATAAGATGAAGCTGTTAAGCTAAAATGGGCCTTTAGTCAGTATATGTTCCCTTGTAATCAGTACACCACTTCATTATCTTTCACTGTATCGTTGTGTTGCCATGGCATTTCCAGCCACGGAACGTGATGAATGGCAGGATAAACAAGGACCGCATGCCACATGAAGGAGCGCATGCTTGCAGGCTGATTCCGCGTAAGTTATCTTTTATTGGTTTGTAATAGGGTTGGGAAATGGGTAACATATGCTACAGAGAGCAAGCCAGACACCAACACATGCTAAGAAGTCCAGAGGGAAACAGATAATTACAAGCTTTTTGTGGATTAATCAGCCTGCAAAAACATTGGAGTGGTGTAAAGCACCCAAACACCCATTCAACTCCCACTAAAACAAAAGGCAAGTCATCGTACCCTTAAATCAGCTGCAACATAATTGCTCGTCTTTTCTACTGAAAGAAATGTGACCATGGATGTCACAACAGAAGACCAAGTCCATGCGTAAAGCTCCATGACTTTAATTTCTATTTTCAAAATGTTATATTTTATTTTCTACTTTGTAATCAATATTTTCTTTGAAATAGGCTTTGTTTTTTAAAGCTAGATACTGTGATTAAAAGAAAATATAAAAATATTTATGGCAAAGAAGGTTTGTTACAGATCAGTCTGAATTTTTTTCCTCTTACTTTCAACATAAGAACTTGGTTGGAAGACATAAAAATTATCCTTACTTTAATAACTATTTTTTTTTTGGCATTCCAGGAAAAGTTTGATTCATTTACTTCATTTGTCAGATATTCTATGTAGGCAGATGAGGTGAGCCAAAGGTTACAAGTCACTGTATACATCTGAAGTAAGGGAGAGGAAAGGCAAGAAAAAAATCTGGTTTTTATTTTTAAACAAGCTATGCTAGTAGAGAAGAATCGAGTGGGAGAAGGTATTAACCCAGGAAAGAACAGATTGAGAGAAAACCAGGCAAGGGTAAATGCCATCTTTATTTGTAGTATTACATAATTAAATAATAAAATTGGATTTAAGCTTTYAAAGAAAAAAAAAAAGTGCATTCAGGTGACCTGAGACTAGAGTCCCCCCTATTCATTTTAACGATTTTTTTTTTTTTAAGAAAACACTTAGGTTTAGGACAAATTTATTATCTACCTACTTTAACAAGGAATTGAAAAGCATTCGGTTTATTTCAAAACCCCAGGTTATTTCCACTTTGAGCAGCGCAGCAGAAGACAGATCTTTGCCWGGAGACACTGAACTCTGTGCTCAGGCCCCTCTTTTCCTCCTGTTAGTGGGAGGTAGGAAGGGAAGACAGAATTCCTCAAGTGGACTATGATTTCACGTGACTTCCCATCCATGTTACTGAACTTTCCCTCTCTTTGTCCCCAGCGATCTGCCCAACAGTTTCCAGGTGGGTATCAGATACTAACATAATTTATGGGTTGTTTATTTCTCCCTTTTCCTATMATTAATAAAGGAGGATCACTGCCTTTATAGTTACAGTTAAAATAAATCAGTGTGTTAATTTGGATTCAGGTGGGAACCTGTAAGCATGCAGGATGGAGAGGAAGAGATCTTCAATATTCAGTGTATCCTTTTATAWCTGGGGTAGGAGTTTACTGCTGGGAGAGGGAGGTCAGAGGGAGACTATTTGGACTCMCCACTTTTAAAATTGCTCATCCAGCTTCTGTGCAGCACTGGGCTTTCCTGCCAGCAGGAGCTGCATGGCATCCTGGATGCCCACATCATCCCCACCAAAAAGCTGAGAAAGCACCTCCACTGTTGGGACAGCCTTTCTGCTTTCCTACTCACCTCACACAACTAACCCTGAGGAGTTCTGACTAAGTTTCCACAAGCCATGTGATCCCCTCCTTTCCCTCTTACAGGCATTAGCTTATTTTCTGARTGTATTCTCAGAAATCCTGGTGATATGTACATATACTGGGGTGGCCACTATGCTCTCAGAAGGCATTTGGGAAGCTCACAGGATTCCCAATTTATGTACTGGTTCTGAGCAGCCTTAAATTCCCATGTGAAAGAGAAGGCAGTGATTTAGTGCTTGCTATCTGAGTGCTTACAAGGCACCTGTAGAAGGACGGATTTGGAAGCAGATGCCTTTTCTTTTGTAGGTTTACTTTCAGCACAGAAATGAACCAGCAATAACCAAAGAAAAATTGTCAGATGCAACAGGTAATCAGAGAGAGGCTGCAGAACTGGAGACATTCACACTCAGCACATCAATCCTTGTAATTTCTCCTGTCCTTAAGATGAAAAAGGAAATACCAGATTATTGGCCATGAACCCAGTAGTCCCAGAAAACCAAAGCACACTCTCAAAATCCAGCTTTAAGTAGCCCATTAATGGAGCTTGGGAGRCATTTATAGATGAACAAAGTGCATTTTTGCAGCTTATGGAGTTCTAGAAATGCCAGGTTGGCTACGCAAACAAACTGATGTGTACTGGCCACAGTGAGGCCCAGCACTTTGTGCTGCGGTCCCGGCTGGGCCACGAGGCCAGGAGGGCYGCAGGCTGCAGGGCGCTCGCGGGCAGAGGCAGCATGGCCAGGGCACGAGCACAGGTCTGTGTGCGCCCCGGCTCCGTTGCTCAGCACGACACGAGCTGCCCGGCACTCAGCAGCTCCATCCTGGCTGACTCTGTCCTCGCTTACTGCTCTGCACTGCTCTGCACTGCCCTCCATCCACCATGGGAACCTTTGAGCGGGTTCATACAGAGAATACAAAATTATCTTTACATTTCAAGCAGCTAAAAGCTGTAGTTATTCTTTTCCACTGTTTTTGTTCGTTTTTTTTTATAAAAAATGAAGCTAACACAATACATAAGAAAAAATCTGAATCTGAAGAAAAAAATTAGGCAAAAATGCATGCTATTTGTTTCTGTGAAGTCTGTATTTGAGTAGTGCTGCATATCGGTATCTAGCCTGACAGCTCCTCAAAGTTTGAACCATTCTTTCTCTTACAGAGTTTTCTTTTCTTACACCTGAAAACTCCCAAATGGACTAAGAGACATCCTCCTTTGTTGCACTGCTATTTTATGCGTTGCTTAAATAGCACATTGCTAAGGTTTATGAAAACTCACTGAGTTTCTTCTTAGTATTTCAGTTATGTCCAAACAGCTATGTAGCTGTAAGACTGAAGAAGAACTTTCAGCAGAGCTATTGCATTTGAGCTATATTAAAAACACAACTTTTTTTCACAACTGAAAAACACCATTGTTTAACAAGTTGTCATTGCTCTCCCCAGAGTCTGCCAGGCATAAAGCAAAGAAAGTACTAACCTCAGAAAAAACACATCCCCAAAGCAAAGGGGGTTTAGTGAAATATAAGGATAGTTCAGGGAAAGACTGTCCCTCCAGAGCTGCACCCGGTGCCCAGCCCCTTGYAGCTGCTCCCATGACTCCCTCCCTGCCTCCCCATGCTGCTCAAGTTTCCTTTTTCCTGCAGGAAGGAGGGCAGCAGGGCAGAGCCCAAACTCCTAGTCACGGAGCAGCAGACATGGCTTTGAGCATACCAACCAGAGCCGCCACGTGCTAATTATTATTATTAATAATTATCATTATTAATAATAACACCTAGCTGAAAAAAAAAATCAATCTCCCTTTGGTGGGAAAAGGATACGGCTCATCCACTAGATTCTCATTATAGATAAGACTGTCTCCAGTTTATTTGCTTGAGCAATAACATAATAGATATTAAACTATTTCATGCAGCCTCCAAGGTCATTTGCCTAAGGAGTGAAAAACACCAGCAGGAAAATGGCAGATACTGAGGTTTTTCTAGGAGGTTGTCTGATCCGATTCTTGTTAGTGGACTTGGTTTCCTGTTTTCAGGGCAGTTCCATGTCAGATAGAGCACACCAAAGCCCTTATTATTTAAACCTGCCAAAGGGAGCTTGGCTGTATCTGTATTAAGGATCTGACACACTGCTGAATCCTTAAGTTTGTTTCGTCTTCCTCAAAGGAAGATAGTATACTATGCTCCTCAACACCAGCTGCATTCCCACTCGCATATAGAGGCAGACCAGGCAGTAGATTAATAATTCAAGACCGATTAGAAAGTAAATCATGCAGCCAGCAATCAGCTATAATTAGGCAAAAATACATACATTATTACAGAGTGAAAAAGATCTATGAATCTACGTCATGAGAAAAATGATAATTTCATTGGAAAGGTCAAGAACGAATAGGAATCCATAAAATTCCTAGCTTATATATATATCTATATATCTATATATCTATCTTTTTCTTATCATCACTTCTCTGTTAGAAGAAATTTCCACCAAGATTATATCACAAGTATATACAGTGTGCTCAAAGTCACTCTGATTTTCTTTTCTCGTATCCAAACTACAGAGTAGATTGTGTTTCGCCTCAATATTCCTATATCAAATCCGTATACCTCGAGGCAAGTATATGACCACATAATTGAAGCAGTAAATTAATGACAATTAGCACATTAGCAGTGAATAGCAGCAAGTGATAGTCTTAATTGACAGTGCAATGGTTAGTAATTGATGTTAATGACTCATAAGAAGAGGAGAATAGTGACTAATAGCCACGATTTTTAGCTGCTTTCCCAGCTCATAATCGGTGTACAACATTCAGCATTTACTAGGGCTGGACAGATTGCATGAAGGTGTGTGGAGTAACCAGCATTGCATAAATACAAGAAATTCAGGATTTAAGTGAGGATTTTGTGCATTACAAAGGGAAAAGTAAATACAGCATTATATAGCTTTATAAAATACAATGCAAACTGGTCTGGTGTTCAGCTACCTAAAGAAAGGTAGTAGTTATTTCAACTTTCAACTTGCACAATTTGTAATTCTCTGACAAATTCTCACCAAATGGGAGAATTGTAAGAGAATTGCCAGAGAATTGTAAGACTGAGGAACAGCGTATGCAGCAATGAAGGAACTGTTCTCCCCTCTTCAGAATGTGGAAAAAATAGGCCTAGAAAACAATGCCTATTTAAAGCCTTTAAAAGTTCTGAGCTATATGCTGTGCAGATGGCAGGTTTTACGCWGCCTGCCTTATCTGGGGGACTTCCCACTACTACGAATGACTTTTGGAAACGAAGACCTCAGTGCGCTTCAGCAGGCTGACTCGCACCCAGACCAAGAACGGCTGGATTAGGAACTTTGTTTTACTGTTAYATAAGAATTTTCTTTTTGGAAAAAGATATGTTCCCTGCATAAAATATTGTATTGAAGAAGAGGATTAATCATCCATCACAGTAAAACATATGGATAACTGTGTGGGTGGCAACAATTACCCARAGATACCTAACATGATAACACTGAGAGAACCATAATTATAGCGTTAGACTTCACGAGAGTAGGTGATGTACAACCACATATATGGGATAATCCCTTCCTTAAAGAAAAATGCTAAGATTTAGTGCTATATATTTTTCAACACATCAAATATTTTCTATACAGCAAAGTCAAAATGCTTAAGAATGAACCAGCTTTATCAAGCTTTTTATTCTTAATACTGTAGTTCCTATTCTGTATCTTAAAATCAGTTTTGAGATCTATTAAAAGCCAGTTCATGGATCTAATGCATGTGGATTTTGTGTGAATGTTAAATTCTTCAAGGCAATCATTTCCACTGGAGTTTGAATGACAAAGGACTCCCATAAATTTTGAAAAGAACTCAATTCTCTTCATATCCATCTTCAAGTGCTCATTACTTTGACTCAAATCATGGCAAGTGTATCTCTACAGCCTTGACATACCTGCACATGGCCAGTCTTTAATACACAGAGCCAGATTCTCAGATGCACTAAATCAAGGCAGRCAGCTTGAAGTCTATGTATTTAGGTTGATTTACACCAGATGAGTATTTAGCCCTGATCTCTGAGCTGTTGATGACTTCCTATACAAATAGCTAACTACAGATGTACATAGAGCATCTTTCCTCAGCACTGTTAATATATGGTGGTTCACCATGGGATGAATTCATAAGGCTCTGGGCCTTTGTTAGTACTGTGCTGAATATGTTTTCTTTGCCCCATCAATTCCATGGTTGAAGAAKAATCTAGTAGCAATAGATTTTATTGCAATACTTCTTTCTGCTTAGGCTTGGTGGAAGATAGAGGAGGTTATTAAGAAAAAAAGAGAAAMGGTATAGCTAAGAGGTCATTCCCAGTTGAAGAAACATGTATAAAAATATTTACTTAAACATATGAAGCATGTAATATGTGATATTCRTCTCTTCTCAGGAAAAGAAAGCAATTCACCAGTACTCTTAACAGGAATTTCTAACAGTTATGCACCACCAGGTGAGAACAGTTCAATAAAGAGTTTTGCAACAATTTTCAGATCACGGAATACTATGCATGAGGTGCTGGACTTCAGCCTGTTGAAGTTAAGGTGAATTCTGGGGATGCTCAGGCACAGATGTCTTTTTGCTTCCATTCAATGCKCAAACACAGTAAGAGTTGCACGAGGATATCTCCAGCAGAAATCACTGGAACAGAAATTCCGAAAAGACAGATACCTRTGATATGCAGTGAAAAAAGAGTTGTGTATCACACAGCTATAAAACTTCTGTATGATGAAGGAACCTCTATTTTGCTTGGCTACTGGTTGCAGACAGAGAGAAATCCCAAGTTTCTGTAGTATACCATGTAACTGAAACATCCTAAAAGAAAGTCATGTCAGCTCTTAAAAGAAATGATCAGAGAAACAAGAAATCTTCTGGTRCTTCTCTGATTTTATTTTGAATCTTTATTCTCAGCAGTGGAATCTTATTCTRGAGGTAAAAGCATCAAATAGCTCCTTTTTTTCTTTTTCTTTTTTTTTTTTCCCTGCTACTGATAAATTTCTTAACCTGTCTAGGGCACAACTGTGAGAGAAGAGAAACTGTTTAGCTAGGAGAATGCAGTCTGCAATTTTCCCTTTTGGATGTGTTTTGTTTCATACAGCAGCGTGATTTTGGAGACGCTTCTGGGGTCACCCGGGGGCTGCCACCGCTGCTCTCACTCCCAGGCACTGGCGGGACACGCGGCCTGTCCCTCTGCCCTGGGGCAGCCATTGGTCACAGTGCTGCCAGCCCCGGCACAGGCATCAGCCCTGCCTTTGTCTAACACCAGTCCTCAATGCAGAGCTCCATCCTATAAATTACAATGTCTGGGCAAAGAGTTTGCACCAGGAGTTTCGCTGCTTGCAAATCTTAAGCTGAGGACAGCCAAAGGAGTRAAGATGCCAGATTTTACTTGGTGTAATTTACTGTTAGCCCATTAGCTTCAAAAGAGCTATGCTGGTTCAGGCCCTTTGAGTGCATCTCCTGTAAATCTGAGGACTCTGTCAGAAAGTTCCACTGGAAAAAATGGCCCTTACCTGATATGTTCTGTAGCTATGGATTGCTCTCCTCAATGTCGGTGACAAATTTTTATTGACGTGAWGGGAACCAAGGACCCAAAGCAAATTCCATTTCTGCTACTGATTAAAAGAAAGGGACTGAAGGGGAAGGAGATAGACAGCCTAAGTTTCTGTGTGTTTTTTTTTTTTTTTTTTAAATACTAATCTTACAGTGATTCTATTAGCCATATACTCAAAATAAATACAATATAATTGAAATATATCCCACTGACAGCTACGTCCAGTTTCACACTGCTTGTTGCATTTTCCTGGGATAATTCATTCACTTTGATCACAAAAACATTTAAGGTGATTTACAAACACTTAAATAAATAAAATAAATCTGAATTTGCATACTACTGGAATTTATGAGTTTTATAAATCTATTTTGTGCAAAACCAATTAGTGTGATGATTGCTGAGTAAGAAGCAACACCATACAAGTTTTAATTCAAATGACATTTTTGTTATAAACTCCTATTTTAATTTTCTAGGTTCACTGAATAACTAGAATTCTTTGCAGCTGGAGTAAAGTGCCTCATATATAATGTATGGATCACATCCTCTTGCCATTTTTCACAGGTGCCTGGCTATTATACCATTTAGAATTCATTCATAGTGCTTATTAGAGGTCTTTATATGTAACTGGCTTCTTTTCTTGAATATTTATAGCTTTTATGAGACATTTATGGGTAGACCCAACAAGAGTTTCAGAGGAAATACTGGGAAATACTTTTGTATAACATCATCAATATAGTGTTCTTTGATGGTAATGGCCACAAATGTCATCTAATTGCTATTCTGATACATTGGCTAAGCTTTGTATTGATAGGAAAACTCAGCTGCAAGAGAGCGCCTCTCCAGTCTAGAAAGTATTCTGGGAAGCAATTTAGCTCCTACGGAAAGTAATAAATGTCAGTCTCGATAGTAACTATTAAAGTCAGGATATCTGGACCTACGATTACCTGTGGGTTGCATCAAAGGTTGCAAATATGTGAATGGAGATGAAAACCAAAACCTAGGTTGTGCAACAAGTGTTTGTAAACGCAATTAGCAGAAGCGAGATTAACTGGGCTYATGTGATGACAAGGACAGTCCTAAGAGAATGAGCAATATTGAGACGACTAATGACACATGTTATGCAAAGAGAAGTGCTATTTTTTAGAATTGTATGTAATAGTGAGATTAAAACATTAAACAACATTTGCCAGCAAATGCAGAAAGGCAATGCTCCTTATCAGAGATACCCAGAGGGTAGAAGACAGCATCTGCTCATTCTAATAATGCTACATTCATCAGTGGAGTCATCAAGAGTATAAGAAAATGATGYATTTTCCTACTCTACAATCATTACGCATTTATGTTACAAAGGAGAACAGGAGATATATATTATTTCTAGCTTTGTTTCATGCGGGTTTATGGATTTACCTCTTCAGGTGGTTTTGATTTTGATTTTTTTTTAAGAGAAAAAAGTATAATGTTATTAATATCTGTCTGAAAGCATAAAGCAGAGGGTTTTTTTTTTCCCACCCAGAAATGCTACACTGGGAGCACTGCATACAGAAGGAGCTGCTTCAGCAGAATGTAAAGCCTAGAATTATAGCACYCACAAATCACATAATTGGCCAATAATAAACGGATTATCAGATAAGTTTGGGTATTTGCTAAGACCTTTAGCAGCTTAAACAAACAGTATTTGAAGTGCTGCAAACAAGAAATAGTAGGACTATAGGAAGAATTTCTTTAAGTGGAAAGTAGTTAAGCACATATGCTGTAAGACATCACATAGGTACTCACTTTCATTCATTCTTGCCTTCTCTATCTCAAAATGCCAATAATCTTTTAATACTTTCTAGACAAGTCATTAATAAAAAGAGACACAAAGTTTTGTGTAATTGATGATATGGAGCATGAATAACTTTACTTCTTTTAAATTCATTACAATATTTACAAGAATGGAGAAAAATGAAATAGTGTTTGCTTAATTTTGGAGGGCAATAAGGACTTTTTGCATATCCTTCCCTTTGCCCCTCAAGCCCCTCSCTGTACTGTCACGCTGCTCCCCACTGGTGGGACGAGCCTCCTCTSTGGAGCGGCTCCTGGCATCTGCAGCAGCTTTTCTGCAACTTCTATGCTTCACCAGTTCCATCTATTTTTATATCCCATCTCTTCTCCCTTGACTAGCTCTTTTAATTTCTCTCCATCTGCTTTTTATATTAACTTTATAACTCCGTATAACATTTGTGATGCAGTTTGCATGAAAAGCACCAGCTACCCAAAATAATGTTGGAGTTTACAGTTAACCCTGTTGGATGGATTTGCAGTGAGGGAAAGGCAGYTCCTCTGCCAGCGCATACACGAGCAGCTCCAGGGACAGCAGTCGTAGTGGAGAACCTCAATACTTTAGTATTTCAGTGTTAACTCTCAAGATGGAAAGCTGATTGCACTACCTATTGGGCAAACATATAAAGTAACAAAGCAGACCTTGCAGCCAAAGAAAGTAAAATATTTATGGGCATGCTTATGGAAATGGTAGAAGAACAGGTATAAGGAAAGTCTTTTTGTTTATGCTGCACAAGCTGTGTGTAGTTTTTTGGCTAACTAATTACACTAGATCTCTTCCGTACTGCCTGTGCGGGACAGAAATCCTAGTTAATGGGAACTGCCTCAGTCCGATACTACAGTATACAGCTTTTTAGATACTCTAAATGTATTCAGCATGTTAAAACTTAGGATTACATGAATTAACTCCTTTTTATACAGAAAAAAAAAATCTTCACCTTTCAATTTACTAAAACTTGTGTATGGACACAGTTCACAAGATGCTCTATGGAGATCAGTCCCCATCTAAGATGCTGTGAGTGTTTTAATGCAATTAACTTWAAGACCAGTGGACTCCATCTAGCCAACTGAACTGTTTGACTATGTAATGAACATAAAGGGATAAAAAATAATATAGTCAGAGTGTAGCCTGATTTTTGCTAGTTTTGGGCATTTTTTAGTGTTTCCATTGGAGAAAGATGCAAATATTCTTTGAGTTATTCCTAAAATATCAGGGATTGAAGTTTCTTTGCTTGTCTTTTTTTTTGACAATACCTCAAAATGTCCAGCTTGGGCTGTTACAACATAGTTTATGAAATTCAGCAAGTGGCAGAAGCCAACTCCTGAAACTGAAATCAGTTAGGCAAGACAATTAAGGAGTTTTCAGTTTTCCAGATCTGACAACAGTGGAAAATTGGCCTCAGAGAGGTTGTGAGAGATCATCTCATCACAAACAGGACCAGCTGCTCCTGACCATCCTTGACAGATGTTTCTCTTACCTGTTTGCAAAGTCTCCAGTGACAGTGCACTCCTTCCCTTAGCAGTTTATTCCAATGATCCCCTTTCCTAACTGTTTGAAAGGGTTTCTTCTTAACATCTTAAATATCTCTGACTGCAAATAAGATGCATTACTACTTTTACTACTTTGTTGAATACATAGTAAATATGGAAAATAGACTCTGCTTCTTTGACGTGACCTTTGAAGCATTTGAAAATTGGTCCAAAAGCTAGACCAAGGCAATTTGCTTTTCAGAAGTAACTGATCTTTTGTTTCTCTAACAAGCATAGGTTGTTTKGGGAATAGAGAGCAAGTGGAAAAATACTTTCCTTCTATAAAGGAAATAGTTCTGTTGTGTACTTCCTTCTCATACTTTGTCAGCATTCCTCACATAGCTTAAACCTTCATTTAACTTCATCATTTTTGTCTTCATTTTCATCTCACTTTCTCACTATGTCTGGTTTTATAAACTGTTGTTCCATAAATCAGATGTCAAAACTTGGCTCTATCATCTAACAGTATGACCACATAAGAGGAAGAAGGGAAAGACAGAATAAATCCCATGAACAGTACTGCAGGTTAAAGCTAAACAAACACACAATGATAGAGTTAAAAAAAGTAAAAACGACAATTTGCAGTTATTGTTTTCAGGAGTTGTTTTTGTTTGTTGTTATACAAGTTGAAAGATAAAGGCTGCTGAGCTCTGCCCTATGTACCCATTAGTCCTGCTCCATAGAGAGTGTAAAACAAGTACTGACTGTGTAGGGAGCATCCCCATATGAGTTGCTTATACAGGTAGGTTTTTGCAGTGTTCACTGAGCAAAAAGCCAGCATGTGGTTTAAGATGATTCTTATAAATGCTAAACCATCAGAACAATCATTATCAGGTTAATAAAAGGAATAAAACCAGAGGTCATTCACTAAATGCCCAGGATGGTGGCAGACAAGTCTATTGCTATTATGAAAAGAAATAAATTTCAGTTTTTGTTTAAATTTCAGTTTTTGTTTACAGCTACACAATCTCACTGAATGTAATGAGGCTCAGCTTCATTAAACTGACATTGAAGACTTACGGGGCTTTAGTTAGAATTTGTGCTTTGCCTGAATGATGCATCCTGTCAATATACTTGTGAGCTCCGATGAGGAATAGGGTGAAAATCCAATCTCAAGATAAAATAGTATCAAATGACGCCAGTGCTAAGCCTGGAAATGTAGGCAGCCATAGGAACCTGAGAATGTTCAGGATACAATGCTCTACACAAGCAAAGCAGTGCACAACAAGGAGTGCTGGACTATTAACAGCAGGACCTGGCTTCACACGCTGAGGGTCAAATGGTTAATAACTTTATTCCCTTATACATTTCCTATCCATGTTTGACTAAACATAGAATGAGTCTTTTATCTCTGTTACAGAAGTAATCCATTTGATAACTGCTCATACATCTATTTAAAAATGTCAGCCAATCAAATAAGCACCCATAAAATAATGCTGGATCTACACAAATTTTACAGGAAAGTTGCAGTGCTTCTGCATTGTTATGCTGTTTTTGGGAGGGAATATGTATTTTCTGAGTAAAAAGTGTTTGATTCTGCTTTGGAAAGCAAGAATGGACATTCAGCACAACAACCTCAAGCTTTTCAGTGTACTCTCTTAGCATAATTTAGAATCATATAAATGTTTTAGGATGCCAAGATACATTTGTATTTTTGTAAGTGTAGTCAGGCAAGCAGGGAAATGAAAAAAGGAAAGGAAAGGGAAGAAAGACCAGAAGAAAGGAAGAAAGAAAGCAAGAATGCAGACAAAAGCAAGAATGAACAAATCAAGCCAGTCTGAGCCTCAGACCTAAGGGTGAATTTGCTAAGTTTGGACACTGAAGAAACACCCTTGGATTACAAACCGTTCACACCCGTGCAGGACTTGCTGGGGTCGCCAGACACACAGCTCTGCTGCTGCACTTCCGTGCAGTCGCTTCTCAGAGAGCAGCATTTTCCACATCCCAGGATCTGCAGACCCCTYGTATCTGAGACCCTTCCTGCAGCCCATCAGCACTGATCTGCTCAGCTACTTCATGCCATCTGTATTTACTACCCAAATTGCTCTGCATTCAAACTGGCATAAGYAGGATGACAGCTATAGAGTGCCTATCTGTATTCTAATGTTTTAAGTAGCTTTTCAGTATTAATTCATATTGCAACAACAACCTTACCTGGAGAAGGGTGAAATTAACTTATGTTACTCATGTAGAAATTACATTGAATCACAAGCAGTGCTTCTGGAAGGCTGAGTGGCTGAATAATTTTGAATAAATTATTGATGATTTTAAAAGCCTTTCGTATTGATTACAGGTTATGCTCTTAGATTAAAAGAGTGCAGTTAAGTCCTGCCAGAGTCCTTAAAAGTCAGAGTTCATCAGTGTAAACAAGTGCCACCATCCCGAGATAATCCAGATCAGGCAAAGAGCAACACAATGGCAAAAATAGAGTTTTAGAGTTTAAATCTCTTCCGTTTAATATTTTATTAACCAAAAAAAAAAAAAAAAACCCCACCACCCCAAAATTAGCCTGTTTACCAACTGGGTTGCAAACAATGCTGCATTCGCTCTGCTACTGGCAGTTTTACCACAGACTGTTCCCAATTTCCTTCTGGATAATTAAAGTATCCTATTACTGACTCTGTTTTGTTTCTCATACTGCCTCTCCATGCAGTGTGCTGTGGTCATGTTCAGTTCACCCTAGAGGTCTTTAGCAAATTTCTGTAATTACGTCTCCAGATCTCTTGTTCATTCGTTCCAACTGAAATTATCTCTGAACATTAGTTCCATTTGCTAAATCTGTTCTTGCTTTATTAACTTTAATCAAACTAATATATACCACTGAATGGAAGGTAGTGTAGGATGCCCATACCTGGCTTAGCCCGCCTCCCAGGGGTAAACACCCTCTTGAAACAGTGACATGAGTTAATTTTGCAATTATCAGAATATAATTTGGCTGCTGTCATTTCTGCTATTGAATAGTTACCAGTGATGCCACTTAAATGCTGCATTATGACTGCAAAGTAAATACAAAAAAAAATTTCTATTTATCATCACTTGAATTTCACAGGAAGTTTGCTCTGCAGTGGAGATTGTGTCTCTGCTAACTGTTATTTTACATGAAGACTTGAATGAAAGCAAATTCATCTGGGTAGAACATACTCCCTACTCATGGAGAGGTGTGAGTAGAAAGAAGAGAGAGAGAAAGGGTATGACTTCCGTTTCTGTTTATTTTCAGAAGCTGTATGGTATACAAATTCTGCGGTCCTCAGTGAATATAAATAAGTGGTTGAACATTCATAACCCACATCCCTGCTAAGGAAATCTTCTCCAATAGAAAAATCTTAAGGGATAGGACAGCGCAAAGATTCCTCATTAAAATCCACCTATCTAGACCTCTAAAATCATTTTGACTTCAGTTAATCTGCTCTTCTGTGTCATATACGCATTAATGGCCCAAACCTGTTCCCAGAGAACTCAGTAGAAATACTGCCCTTTATACAAGCAGAACTGAGATTGTGAGTTCAAGAGTCATAGCAGAGAATTGTGAAGAACAGATTAAAACTTCAGGCTCGAGTCCCAGCTTTTGGAAAGTGTTCAAGCTAAGAAAACTGTAATTAGAAAAATCTCTATATGGAGACACAGAAAATACTTACATCAGATACTTTTGCCAAGGATTGTGGTAGTATTTGATGCAAATATTAGATTTGCTAAAGTTGGTCTGAGTGGGATAGAGGAAGAAGAGTAGAACTTAATTGAGATCACACTATTCATTGTATATTAAAATTATTAAAGAGAAATATTTAATAATATGATGGGAGGAGATGTTTTCCTTTGTGCTGTTGTAAGTAGAGTAACCTTAAAAATAGTTACTTCTTTTCTTGAAAAATGATGAAGCTATTGCTAAAGCACAGCGATTATATGGATACAAGGTATGGATTAGATTCTGCCCTTGCCAGCCATGATGGGAAGTTTCTGTGATAAGACAGATGGGAAACAGCTCGCACAGAACTGGTCTCTTGACAACCAAACCCCTTGTTATTCACAGCCCTGTCACTAGAATCATATTCTATGAGGTTTCTTAATCAACTAGCCAACTAAAAAACTGCCAAGAAAAATTTAAAAAGTTATACCTTTTAATAATTTTGAAATGCCAGTTATAGTGCAAATTTTTCACTAGGAATGTCTGCATTAATTTGTAATACTATATGACAGATGACTAACCCCATTTCTGATCCTTGCTTTTGATTACTTCTTCCCAAATCAGGAAGAACTAGAAAGAATTTTGAAGCAATCATTCTCCTTCCTATATGAAGCTCTGAATTCCTCAGCTCACTTCTGGGGACAATGGATGGGAAGCAATTTAGTAGTGAGCTAATACAGATTTTTTCAGGTTCTGGCTCATTTTCTGGTTTTGCAAAATAGGTAGAAATGTGAAAATTTAAGTAGCTTGTCAAAAGCAAGGCAATTTTCAGTCCTGGAATACAAACATTGAAATCGGAAGTCTGGTAGAGGAAGAAGCCTTGCTATAAAGGTAAAGCTGCTGCAGCTCAGTGAGCATCCAATTGATCACATGGGAACGCTGAAGTGGATCTCCTGATAAAGCTCCCAGCTGCAGAGTGCAGCAGCACTTTGAATCCACAGCAAGGTGAGGGGGGAAGTTTGCAGGAGATACTCTTAATTCTCCCCAAAATTATGACCTTGGAATTGCTGAATAATAATAGTCATGGCAGAACTTTGAGATATAAATAAATCCTGTCTAGGACTACTCTGTGGAGAAAGAGTCAGCCCTTAATCTTCCAGGGTTATGTCAGACTTAAGGGTGTTTCTCAAAAATAAATGAAAATATTTAGCTGGTTGCTGTAAATTGTATTCTTTCTGAACCACATCTATTGTGTTTGCATCAAAGCCTTGGATTTAATTCATTATGTGACACCTAAAATTTGATGGGGACAAACACAATGAGTTATGTAAAAAAAGAAACGATTTTCACCATTGTGCTGGAAAGCATGGGATGACACACAGTTCATGGATCTTTTGTGTCAACGAAAAACAGCAGAAAGCCCAAAATAGGATCCTAATGTGCCACTTCTGAATCACGCTCTGCCTAGGCAGCTAATGGTCGTCTTTAAAGTTCTGATACTATGCTTGCAATGTGAATGAAGGTAGCTTTAGTTTTTAATCGGAGAACAAAACCTGCCAGGCTTGTGCAAGAGCACCTAACAGCCAACCATATCAAATACTCTGAAAAGGACTGAACTTACAGTTCCTACAGAGTGACCTATTTCAATAGCGGAACATACATTGTTAGGGAGCTGTGTTGAAGCATTGTGGGTATTAGCACTAGCTCAGAAAATCCCCTGACTTCTGGATTAATATCAGGGTTATTTATTGGTGCCTTTGGAAGTTACGGCACCTTTTGGGCCTCACTTGTACTGAACTTGTTATCTTACACATAACTGAAGCAAGAGCCCAGTGTGTTACTCAGCATCAGGCAGCGAGCAAATTCATACCATGTGCAGTATGTTCCTTTTCCTTAGAAGAGCTAAACTCTTTCTCTATGGCAATCCTGACACAAAAGCAGATACCTGGGGTCACATAATTGAGGATCCACACCGCTTTTGTCTCCAGGCTACTCTCATTGGGGTTTGACACATTCCCAATAGGAGCTGCCTTTCCTTTCTAAATCCACTAAGCGCAAAAACACCAGGCAAAGCCCCCACACAGCCTATTTCAGTTGAATGAGAAGGTTTAGAAGACATGGGAAGAAATCTGAACTCTTTCAGAAGAATCTATTAAAGATTAATACAGAAGAGCATCAGGGGAAAAATACTAGCAAGAGCAAAATATTTTTAAAAGTGATGTTTCCAAAACTTGAGTTTTCTCTTTTTCAGTCACACCTGTAATCCATTCCATTGCCTCCCAAGGAGAGCTTTCCTGACCTGCAGAGGTAGATAGCTGACCCTTTTTGTTTTGAACTTGTCATTGTAGAAGTCCCTTGCAGGTTTGTGAATTAATAATGGCACAACTCTTGCATCATATCTGAGTGAAGTATTATTTAGTGTATTTTCATGCTGTTTAATTTCAAGTATTTGGATTGGTAGTTTCCCATCTCTCTTTGCAGAAGATTTAAATCTCTCAGATGCATACTGGGTATCCAGCAACCGCTCTTATGGTTTTATTGTAAGACCTTTGTTGTCCTAATGATATGTTAGGTAAAAACACAGAAGATATATATATATATATTTATCAATTGTATTGCAATATCAGATATCTAAAATAAGCCTATGAAAGCTGATTAATGGAACAAAAAAAGCCCAGGTTGCACATATGCCTATAGAAGACCTACATTAATGCCTGTCTCTCTTTGCAGAGGCAAAGGACTAAAAACTACCAAGAACAAACAGATGGATTTTGAGTCAAGTGAACTTATTTCCTTTTAATCAATAGACTCATGCCATTATGAAGTTTTTAACAGTTAGATCATTCTTAAAGTGCTTAAATATGGCTCAGATTTAAATAATCTTGAATCTACATTTTTGTAAGTATTATATAGCATTTCTTTATTCTTCAAAAGAATTTATTCTTCATTCAAAAATGAAGTTGGTACGAAGTGTCTTAAAAATTCCTTACAAAAAACAGTTCAGGAAAGGCAAGCAATTCTGCCAGCTAATATAAGGCCAACAGTATGAAGATCTGCTAATTAGTATCTTAAAGTGATCAATCTGCCATTTTGATTGCGTCAAACTGATTCCAGTTCTTCAAATATATGCTCTGTCATGCCAATAGTTCTATCATTTATAAGACTAAGAGTGAAGTATCCTTAGCAGCAATTTTTTCATACAGGAAATTCCACTGATCCAGTAATGAACATGAAGGTTGCTGCAACAGACTGTTTAAAACATTCTTTTACTTTCAAATAGGAAAAACTGATTGATGTTGTAGTCAGTGTCTTCATGGAAAATAATCTTTATCTCACTAAATAAAAGTCTCTTTACTACCAGAATATAATTTCTATGGAGATCAGTTAAGAAAACAAAGGATAAAATTCAAAATGAGAAGTGTTTCTAATTAAGATAATCATAAAGTTACATTTTTTTCTTTCTTTTTTTAGTCTTGGTAAGAAATGCATGGCTTCATGCAAACAAATACTGAACTGGCATATTTCAAATTATGTAATTTTAATATTTAGGAGGTCAGCATGGAACTTTTAACATATGCCATGGATAGGTGTCTGATGGACTGGGTTTCTTGAATCAGCAAACTCATTTTCTTGGATCTTGCTACTGATTTGATCTTAGTTTCCAGAACAGGGAAAATCAGTGTGAATATCAGCTGAATGTCCTGAGGCAATTGTGTCTTACTGATAGTGAAATCAATTCTGTCCAAGGATGGAGTTCTGATATCTTATCTGTAGGGTTTTTGTTGAAAAGTTTTCCAGATACTCCACAGTAGTAAGACATTATCTATTTTCAAGGTTGTAGCTACTGTATAAAGAATCAGAAGAAAGAAAATCATAAAGCATGATAAAGCTTCTTAAGTGGGCCATGCTGCTCAGAAATACTGGTGAAAGCTGCATCAGAAGCACTTCTTGCGCCCATAATGCCTCCAAATAAATTAGGTCATGCTGAGTAATGAGAAACACTGATCCTAGCTCTCTCTACCTATTTGTCCTGAAAATAAAAACCAAAGGTATCCCAAACTAGCTGTCCATAGATTCTACAGATATAACACATGCATTGTTCTATACGCTCCTTAACTGGCATTAGAAAAAATAATAATAAAAAGTTTTTTTTTTAAAAAAAGGTAAAAATGATGTTTAAGGAGTGTTAAGTTTGGCACTAATAGTACTAAGTCTGTATAATTTTGTAATCATTATTGGATGAGTGAGCATTTTGTACTGAACTTACCTCTAAGCATAGAATTTATACTGTAAATAGTAGAATCCCATTGTCAAAGTCCTTTTAGGTAAAATACAGGCACTCCAGAAACAAAATATGTACTGAATTAAATCTTGTAATTAATAAATAAAACGAAACAAAACCAAACAGGTTTCAATGTTGCCACAATTTATATTGCTATTCAACTATCCTTTTCACAGAAAAAAAAAATCCAAGTAAGTTTAACAGTGAAAAGTCATTCCCTATTTCTGTATATAAAAGATTCATATAGGATTCTGCTTTTCTACTGGCTTCCGTATGTCTGAGCAGAAGACAAATAATTCATGGCCTGTACCTACAGTATCTGCTGATCTGAGTCTATGTTCAGGTAAAAAAAAATTGAGTCCATTTAAATCAGTTATGATATGATCTTTACAAAGTTGATTTAGAAGGTAACTGTCCCCTTGAGAAAGCAGTCTGGAGAAGGAGTGTGGAATAAATCAAGGCTGATAGAACTACTACTATTTAAATACTACAGGGTTATTTGGGAAACAAACTGCAAAGGCTTATCTACCATGCAGTGCTTTAGAAGACTTACTTAAGTTTTGACCATGTAAGTGAGTAGGAGGACTCATTTTTGACTTACACAGGTATTTCTAAAGAAAGTCCAGTGCACTTATCTCAATGTCTTGCAAAAGACTTACTTACATTCAAAGTTACAAAGAGAACAAGGTTCCTGAGTCATCTCTAGTATTAAAAATGTCCCAATAAAGATAAGCAATGCAGCTTGCCAGGCAGACTAAACACAGTTAAAAAATCTTTAAGCAGTTCAATAAATTTTATGCCCCTTACCATGTTACTATGCTTGGAATACAGCTTTCTTTGTCAATTCTTAACCTGAACTCTCTAACTGGACATTGAATGGGGGAATTCAGAGTAAACATCCAGCTGACTCTGCAGGAGCCCCTCTCACCTGCATCCCACAAGGCGCAGCTGGCGCAGGTTTGGGCAGCAGATGGTTGGCACGGCGGCTTATGAGCATTTGCTCATATCTGGAACTCRCCAGGGATGAATGGTATGAAAAAATGCTTCGCAGTTGTTGGRTGAAAAAATACAGCCTGGTTCATCTGAGTGCAATCGTTATTTTCTATGATTATAGCTTTGAACTTGTTACCTTTTCAAAGGTCAGCTGAATCTCTTGAGAACTGTGAAAAGAGATCAACAAATTCTCCAATATATTTTCCATATCATCAGTATTAGGATTAATAACTGTGACACTAGTAATTTTTTTACACCAATGAGGAGTTTCCTGGCTCTTACTGAAGCAAGTCAGCAGTCAGGAGAGCCTGAATTCATGCTTCAGGGAGAAGATTTTTCCTGAAACGTGCAGCTAGGAAAACACTATCTCTATTAATAACCGGTCATTAGGAGAAATAAGAAATAATAGAACAGCAGAATTGATTTTAGCAGATGTCCATATAATGAGTGTCATACTAGATCATGGAATTTGGATGTTAGGCAATTTCAAAAAGCYTGTATTTCATGTTCATATGTGGTGTGGGTATATTTTATACGGGCTCTCAATATTATATAAGAAGAATATGAAGGAAAGAACTCACCGAAGAGTGAGAAAAAATACAAGACAGCTTACTAAGTTTTAGGAGGGAAAAAAAAAAGAGGGAAGGAAAAGGGGAATTTAACTCAATTTGATCTCATGATCGGTGACCACAATTTTTCAGTGCCCTGTGGCTCAGTCTAACACAGCTCCCTGTGCTCAGCCCTGCAGGACTGCTGAAAAGTGGGAACACTGTGGGAACCATGTTTCTCAGTAGGCAAGATAAATAATAGTCTCATGCTAACACCAAAATGTTCCCCTGATTGAAAGGTCAGGAGACCTTTGCTGTGTCAGGGTCCAAGAAGTTTAGTTTTTGAACATGCTGTCACACGGTGTGTACATGAGRTGCAGAGCTCTGCCTGCCGGGCTGCAAGAGGAAGCCTTCATTACACCATCTCTTTTTTTTGGCATGCACTTGATCAAATGCTAGAAATCTAATGATTTTTCCTTGACTAATCAGCAAGTTTTGATAAATTAGCCATCAGCAGTTAGAACTTCTAGTTTCACAAAGCAAAGTTACTTATCAGTACATGCACTTCTAACAAATTGGTGTTTCATCTTTAGTCAAAAAGAGTGAGAAAAAGAATTAGTGCTTTAGTAAAAAAATATAAAACTTGCTTAGTTGCTACTCCCCTAGAAAAGAATTTTTGTCTTTCCTTGGTGTTGTCCACAAATATCTGTAAGCCTTAGACTATCTTAGTTTAAAACAAGTTTTATAAGTAACAATCTACAAATGAGCAAAGAAAATGTGTTGCCTTCATTATGAAAGTTTCTCATATTACCTTTTAACAGTTCAACATTTCAAAAGCATTAGATTCATCTCTGAATTTCCAGACAATCTCCCAATGAATTTAGTGAGCAGTTATGTTATCCTTTTATCCACACGCATCTGAGGGGTAGTGGAGCTATTAAGCCAACCCACCTTGCCTACTGTGCGCACCTGCAGCCAGCATCTCCTTAGGAGGAAGATCTGTGACGTACCCCAGTGCAGGGCGTTTTAGGTTCTGATTTATTTGGACCACTTGGAGCTGCTGCTGGAGGAAGAAGTTTCCCACATATAAATTTCAGTTTTCTATGTTCTCAGGTTTTTGATGTGCCAGATGAAAATCACTTGACTCTCAGTGATGTGCTGTCCTTGCTTCTTGAATTTCTTAAGGACTGATATAGATYATGACTTTTTTTTTCCTCAAAGGGAAAAAGAACTTCCAGGAAAACACAGCTTGACTAATCCAAGCCTGCCATGAAATCCTTTGACCAAACCCTGCCTTRGAGAAACAAGACTGGAACAACCTCATTACCTGGTGGCAGCTTCTGGTCCCCACASGGTGGGATGCTCACCCAATAGCGCCCAGGCTCCTACAAACATCATACCTGCAGGTGCAGCTTTTCTGGACTGCTCTCATCCAGGCTTGGGGACAGGTCAWGTCCCTGGGGAGCCACAGCAGTCACTCTGGTTCATGATCTCCTTGGTGCAATGGGCAGGGGACATCCTGTTTCGCCAGACTCACTGATGATCTCCTCTACCACTGCCTTGTGCTGCCACTTACTTCTTATGAGGTAAGATGTCTTTCAAAGAGATGGAGAACACATGAGCAATTGCTATTTCTCTGCTGAGAAATCCTTTGGGGCTTTAGTTTGTCACTATTCTTGATCAATATTGCTTTGAAATCACCTGGGAAAATATGAGATGAATGAATACAACGTCATCTATACATTGATGCTGCTCAGCTCAGAGCATYCTGACAAGGCGGCCTCCCTGTTCTCTCCATGCCCAACAGGTAGTGGGACTTGGGTGAAAATCAGCTGGCTGCGGCTCAGCTGAAACGGAAACACGAGAAAGAGAAAGAAACCKTTCTGAGAAAGAGCAAGGGCAACAGCTTTTCCTTGTGTCTAAGGTATCTCTTTTCCTATCAAAATGATGATACAAATTCTTGGGAATAGAGGAGAGTCCTCATCACGCTTAGAAATCCTCAAAGGAGCAACAGCCTCTTCCAACTCCAACTTCCAACTCCATCCTTCTGATGACCAAAACAGTCCCCACTTCCCCTTGGAGCAGGCTGGGGGCACTGGAGCTCCTCTGGCTGGCKGCTCTCCACACAGTGACAGGCACAGGGCTGGGTCTGACTTGTACAGTTGCTTAAAGAAAAGCTTTCGGCTTTCTGTAATAAGAATATGTGAAATACTGGGAAATGACATAATGCCTAATTCCCTATCTAGCTTTTTTAAAGACCTAAAGCACACCTAGAAATCATACATAAGCAACTGAGTTAAATAGGAATAATAAATATAATATAACTGGGGCACAAGTAAATACGCATGAGCAGAGCAACACAAACGTAACGGGCAGAGGTCAGGGTAGCATCTGCTTTCCTGATGGCGCGTGCACGGAGGGGCAGGTTACGGCAGCCTGTTCCGCGGGCGCCGCTGAAGCGTGCGGCTCTCTGCTAAATGGAGACCTTCTGCTCGAGCTTATGGTGCTGCCTTCCTGCTGCTGCTCTGGGATTTATCTGGAGTTCACAGCCTGGGTGAAGTGTCCACTAATCTCATGGCAGCACACTGAGAATATATTGAGCGCTGCGGTTAGAKCAGGGAAAGCCATTCATAACCAAGCACAAGTCCTGCAAAGGAACCAGCCGGGTGGATTTGGAAGGATTTTTCTGTATACACAGGAAAACTGGAAGGTTTTGTTCCAACTCAAAATTTGGGAGAACAATTTTGAGGTATGGTTTGAATGTGGATCCCAATATGAATCAAATTTGAAGGGGAACCTGATTTTCCAACTTCTGTATGCTACTGATATTCCTATGWTAGGGAAAGGAATCTGTGTCTGAATCAAATTATTATACCCCTGAGACCTATGACGCCAAAAGCATTGAAAGAAAATTCTGTTACTTACAGAATTAAATATAAGAAAGTGCACCAAATAGAAGTGGGAAAAAAAAAATCTTTCTGTGAAATATGTGGGGAAAACTGTTTGGAATAAGAGCTGTGCTGCATCGTGCAATTGTTATTGTACTTCTTTTATAGAGATATATGGCTTATTTCATAGGTAGCACTTAAGAAAAACACAGAGAAGCAAATTCCTGATTAGGCACTGAATGTGCTGTGCTGCTGATCAATTTTCCTCAATCCTTTCCTTCACTTCCCCACACTCTACATCTATCTATTGTCTTGGATGTTTATGTCTASATAAAAGCTTTTCAGGTGGGAGAGATGTCTTCTTGTTGCAGTTCTGCACTTGTACAGATGCTAATCTGACTTAGGACCAGCACTGTAAGCTGATGCTGAAAAAAAGAAGTTATAAAGAAGACTCCATGAACAATCTGCAGGGGATGGGGCTTATTCTTAATAGCGAAGCAAAGCAGGGAGTTTTGCCTCAGAGTCCTTTGTTCCTTCGAGGCAGCCTGAAGAGCGCGACAGCATTTTTTTATGTGGGACCTGAGGGTCCTTGAGCCTGTGGATGTTCCGAAAGTGTCCCCAGACAATAGCTCAGAAAACAGACAGTACTTTTAAAATATCAGCACGGATCACCAGTGTTTACAACCTGGGAAAAAAGTAAAAAAAATAAAAAAATTTGGCCACAGAAGCTCACAAACATCTGCACAACGGATGCATTTTTCCTGCAGRAGCTCAGTCCCTAGAGAGCCAAGAAATCCCGAAGAGCCTCCCATGGCCACAGCTCACATATGGAGTAGCCAGGAAAAAATGGCTAAATCAGACGAATGGATAAAAGGGAATGTCATCAAAATAAATGCAACTTCTGACTATAAACATAGGAAATATGTGTGTGCAGTCATGCAGGGTTCCTGTAAATGCATTYATAAAATATGTTGCCAACAACAGCAGAAATCAAAAGTGCTGAAATAATTCCCCCTTCTGGATCACAACTTMCTACAGTTCAGCATTTTTCGTGGACCGGTCTATATATAGTAACAGTAAATTAGACATAATGTAATTAACCTAGAGCATTCTTTATTTTTCTGTTGTAAATGGTAATGATARTAAACTATCAGGAATAATTACAGACCACTTATGGAATTTCCAGACAAGACAATGCACTTGAATTTGATAAGACTGTACAGCCATCCAGCCTTTATAGCTGTGGAGGAAAACTACTTTTCCTTTGTTTTCAACAYATTTGTTCCACAGATAAAGTATTTTTGTGCAAATATGAGGGCTCCCAGGTAGTTCACATATTTTTCTCATTGATTTAAACTTCTTAATCTTCATATGATTGTGTGTAGGGAATTCAAGCAAGGTGTTTAGAAGGCACAGGTACACAGAGACTGAGATTTGATAACAGAAAATGTGGAATTTTATATCAATGTCAAATGCTGATTTGATTGACTTTATCTAGCAAGTCATGCTGCTGGTTTGAAACTTGGTGTTATTTCTGTTARCATGCTAAGAAAATTCAGATCTATGAAAATAATAATATGGCAGTTTTAATACATGCACTCTGATTTAAGCCTGAGAGCATTTAATTCTAATTTTAATATTTACCTTGAATCTAAAAATTAGTAAAGGAATGTAAATATAACTGCTAGGAAATATTAAAATATTTAATCCTAAAATTTGTATAATATAATAAAGAAACAGGGACTTCCCAAGAATCAAAATGATCTGGTACATTTGTATGTTTGCGTTAATAGAAAAATAACTTTTATTCTATCCTTAGCCTGTGGATATTAGAATTTAGGATTCAAAGGAAGCAATTACTGGCAGTAGTATTTCCTCCTTTTTATTGGAAGAAATATAAGCAATAAATCATATTGCCAGAGAATTTGCTTTGGAAGAAGACATTTTAAGAGAACAACAGCAGAACCTAAGTGAATTTGCATCRGCACAGAATGCAAATACTTTTGAGAGCAGACAGATATGTCTTGGCAACTGCAGAAATGCTAACAGCAATCAAAGAATTTTTTTTTTTCTAATATTATGTTAGTAATTTGTTTTTTAGGACAAGAATATTCATACTTTCTATATCTGATGTTCTATGTGTGTTTTATYGTGATTTTCTTCTTACTGAATCAAACAAATCATAAAGAAGAATTTTTTGTTAATTTATTTGGATAAAAAAAAAGAAAATCTTTTGAGATCTCTTCAATCATGAGCATAGGCTAGGACCCTGGTACAAGAAACCATTTAGACACAGGCTTACATTTAAGTACACTCTCAAATCTCATTGAATTCAGTGAGCTTCAAAGTCTGATTAAAGCTAAGTATATGTTTAATGCTTTGCTGAAAAAGGACCATGTGCTTARTTTGGGGTCTGCTCTTTGAAAAGTATGCAATGTTACATAAAACTTTAATCAGACTACCAAGTTTTAGGCTGGGATCTAAGAACTAAACATATATTTACTAAACATATATTTACTACTCGTGTTAAATAACATATGTACAGAAGTTTCATAAGTATATGTAGGAAGAATAAACTACAGAGTTTTTCAATGAAAGCTGTTAGCTAATCATATACGATTTTAGATACAAAATTAATCCTGATTCTGATTTTCATAAAAACATCAAAGGGAAGTCATTCTACTAAATTAGAGACTTACTAGCTAAAATAGAGTATTTCTATGTGGTTTGGAAGTTTTTTATAATGTTTACAAATAATTTAAAATGAAATGTAGGTTATCTTGTGATTTTTGTGAAAGAATCCTTATAGCCATTTCTTCCATGGAAATCCTTATATTTGAACCTGATCCCACTTCTATCAGCATAAACACAATGAGGCTGCTAATTTCAGCAGTTTACAGATGTGGCAACAGAACATCAGCAACAGATTTAAGAGAACCTAGAATAAAGGGATTTAATTCCCACTCAGTTTTCTGTAAGGTTTATGATGACTCTTGCAATTAGTTTCACAAAAGTGCTTTAATAATTCCAGGCGACTATATTTGACTATCAGAGGGTAAGAGTGTGATAATACTGCCTTAAAATAGTGTGAGCTGCTGCAGAAATTTCATATTTTGAGGGGCTTACTGAAAATAAATAGCAACACAAGAGAAAAATGCAGATATGCAGAGGTTTGACTTGCTGATCTTCTGGTCATCTTTTAGCCACAAGCCAAGAGGATATTGGCAAACACTGTTAAGTACAAAATAAAGTAATAATCTTTTTAAGAATGTCCATACCCTTCTAAACCTGTAGGGTTTAGAAACCACAARGTGATTGTGAACATAGGTCTCCCGGGTTAATAGCTCAAAATCAAATGCATTAGGAAGTCCAGCCGGAAGACACTGATAAGAAATAGTCTTTGTTCCTTTGGAAACAGCAATACTTAAGATAAAAGTAGAGTACATTTTTGAGTGCAGATGAATCTAACTTCCAAATAAAACATGAAGTGAATATTGAAAAGAACAGCAGAGAGAGCACTTTTGATTTTCTTCCTGAGTTCAATATCTGAACTTTAAAAATAATTTATTTTTTGTTTGCATTGATAGCTCTGCAGTAAAAAAATAAACTTAGTTTTTGCAGTGTCCATATAATCTGCATGATTCTTTTGTATCTTACTTGTTTTTTTCTTAATGTTCGCTGTTCTAAGTTATTGACATAAGCCAAAGAATATCTGAAATCGAAACTGCACCATAGTTCAGGAAACTGAAAGGTTTACACTGCTGTCTATTGCTGCTGAATTAAACAGCTATTAGGCCCCAGTGTAGCCTGGCTGGTTAAAGCAGCGCGTGGCAGCAGCAACAGCATTCCTGATGCCGGTGGAGTATGACCCCCCCACACTGACATGTTGCACAATCAAGCAATGCCGGGTGCCTTTGCAATGAGACTGAGCGCTGTAGGCGACGGAATCGTATCCGGAGCTGCCTGTGGTTGTGAGAGATGCTACTCACAGGTCCAGCACTCCTGCCACCGTCTTCACCTCTTTGTTCATGCTGCAGGAAAGCTGAGCTGGTGCCACTAGTGACTTAACTCTATAGAGAGTTTTAGTTTTGGATTGTATCCACTGTGCCAAAATGCATAGTAAGCAGTCTTCAGGTCCCATAAGAGAAATTGTTTCTGTTACGTATGTGTGTAAAGATGGGTAAGTACAGAGGTAGTACTTCTTTTAGGTTAACAGTTACAAAATCTAGTACAATGAGAAATCCTGATCCTTTGTCACTGCACTGTGATCTGTGAATCTCCTGCATCAATCCAGCAGTGCTGCTCTGGCTTCAGTGCCTGCTCCTTATGCTAATAAAAATGGTGACAACGATGACAGGAGAATTTCCCTTTCCATCCTTATRATTTGTGAGAAATGCAACAATGTATATACCTAGCATGTCCAAATTCCAGAGTCCTTGATGCTTATCCAAATCCCAAACACTTCTGATTATAAAGTCATTGCCTAATTTCTTTCATTTGTAAGCCTCATTCCCAGTGACTCCTCAGCAATATTCAGTCACCCAACTACTACTTTTACATGCACAGCCGCTTTGTTTCACTTCACAAGGAGAACTGTAGGCATTATGATACGCTTGGAATATTAAATGTGGGATCTAACCTATCTGTCTTTTATGTGTTCACCACATCAGGATATTAGTAAGATTCCTGAGGTAGTTCAAAGAGGTATTGAAACCTCATTTACTCGCAAACTACATTAGGTTCCCGGTGCTCACTCAGCTGAGCACTGCAGATGCCATTTTCAAGGAAGGATAAGTAAATGGGTCTTTTCCATGGAAGGGTAAGTGAAGAACACTTGTAACGATGTATATCTCTAATCCAAGCAAAATAGATGTTCCTGGTTTTTGATATATTGTCCTCCACAAGTTAGGTTGCAGGTAGCACAAGTCTAAGTGTAAATAAGTAACTCCATTTTAATATAGAAGTCTCCTACATTCAATATTTTGGTGAAAGAATAAAAAAAGATGAGAGAAGCAAYGTAGGAGCCCCTTAGTTTCCTTTGTCTTGCTTGCGCTCTCTCCCTCTCAGGTTTTAAAAATCATTCTCTAGAATTCACAGGGTGATATTAGGTTGCATTAATCTGTAGTAGTGAATGTTTCAGCTCCCCACGCTATTCTSTAGGTGTTTTTCATAATGAAAACTCTTTTTTTTTACGGCTTGAATGTATTACTTTATAAACGGCATTTCTGCCAATATTAATACTGGCAATATCAACAGTTCCTCTCAGTCCTTCTATGAACATATTGAGTCTCAAGACCTAGAGCTCCAAAGCTGCTTCTGTTCCTTCTCCTCCTGTACGGTGAATATCAGCCCTAGATGAACTTCAGGAAACTTCATGCTGAATATAAGGAAAACTGATACACTTACATCGTTGCACCAGGAATCTTAAGTATGAGATCATGTTTTGTGTAATATTTTGGAGAGATCTTTACTTCTATCTCACTGAGTTCTCCAGTCGTAAATACCAGAGGATTTTTGTCAAGCCCATAATCTGAGACTGAAAGAGCTTTCTGCGACTTGGTAGTGCAGTACAGCAATAAMAGAGTGAAAAAGAGAGTGTAAAACAAGCTAGCTCCAGTTCATTGACTAAATGTACAGTCTGAAGAGTAACTCTGACTATGTATTATGAAGAACATAACATGTGAAACAAGAAAACACATGTTTTTTCAATAATTATCTTTTCAGTACTTTTACCAATGATATCTTTCAAAAGAAACCTTCAGAGTGGATCTCAATACAATACTTCAAAAATTAAAATTGGTCAGTCTTTGATATTATGATTATCACTATCAGACTATAGACATGAAATGTCAGTAAAACAAGGCTCAAGAAAGCTAAAAAACTATTAAAAAATTGTCTGCATTAATGTGCTCTTTAAATCATCCGGTCTTTAACAGGAAATGCTGTCAATATCAATATCTTCAATTAAAAATTAATTTCATAGTAACATTAATTTAAAACACATGACTAATATCCTGTTAGTAATTATTACATTGTCTCAGATAATATCTGTTATAGAAATAGAGCTGAAGTGGACACTACTGCTTCTTTGAAGTGCAGCTACTTTTTTCTTGCCTGGTTCATAATTGCTTTCTTCTGAAGATGAACAAAATGATCTCTGGTGACTGATGTAACACTGAGGACAGGACACAGAAAAAGTGAATGTTGCTTGTTCAGGTCAGGGGATTTTATAGCTCTTTTTTTTCTTAACTTCATGGAAAGAAGAAAACACACCTCTTTCAAGCTTGGCTGGATTTGAAATTATCTATTGTCATGCTTCCCCTAGCTCAGCATCCTCATGGGCTCTTCTTAGTAACATCTTCATTTTAGGATTATATGTCTATTTAATGCATATGCAGCAGACTTCTAATTGCCTTTGTTCCTGCAATCGTGRGTCATCAAATTTCTCTCTCAAAGGCTGGCACACACTAGAAAAGCAGGTTTTTCCACAGTAGGTTCACAGCTGGGGCAGAAGTGACAAGTTAGCAGAGGGTATGAGGAAGAGGGGAAGGAAACTAGACCTTCTCAAGCCAAGGAGGTGAATTATAGACCACAGCTCAATGCTCAGAGTGCACATAAAAATATTTTGGAAGAGTGAATATAGGTACTATCTGCTGCCATACATGAATTTCTGTTGCGTTAACAGGCAGAAGCAGGTTGGATGTGGGGAGAGACTGTTACTGCAATAATCTAAGGCTCACAAATGCTTTGGAATAAAGTTGCTAGGTTGAGAATATTTTCTGTCTAAGATACTGTTCCTTTGCCTCCTAAGATAATTTTTGATATGATCAAACTGGGAGTGTGTGAAAGCCAATACTAAGGKACGGCTTCAAAGGATCAGATACATGTAACTGATCTAATGCCATCATTTCATTTCAAAACAGAAAATATATGGGAAATCAAGAAGAACTCCAGGAAAACAGTAGTCAAAACAAGTTAGCCATTCTGATGCACAGCGACAGTCACCTGCAGTCTCTCCAAGTGCTCCTGTGTTTATATCACAAGCTATTATGTGACCTGTGGGACCTAAAAAATGGTTACTTATCACCTCCCAGAAGTGGAATAATATCAACCATACTCCTGTAGTGGCAGAAGGTCACAACCATAATGCTGAGCAGCCATTTCTCAATGAGAGACTGAAATGTGTCTCTCTTGTTACCCTTTTTCCCAGAGCTGCTCTTTCTAGCTTTGCCAAACCATATAAATCAAGGACTACCCCATCACAAGATCAGCATTTTTCAACTTTCTTACAACAGAAAGAGGAGCCAGCTGTAAGAATAATCTACAGTTGGGAGGAAATCCTTTTTCTCATTAATACCAGTTGTTCCAAAGCCTAACTTTTTGCTGTCATAATTTAAGACAGAGTTTTAAAAAACATTTTGTTATTGAGTTTTAAAAGATCCTCCAGAATCAGATTTATGATTAGCTGGGCTTGCTACAATAAGGTAGATATATACAATTGTTATCATATATATTTCCTAATATTGCATGTATTTTTAGCTCATGACCTATATTTAATAAGTATATGCAATGTGACACATGCCATTAGAAATTACACATGTCATTATGAAAATATAAAGAACGTGACATGCACCATTAACAAGTGTCAAAAATMATTAGAAACCTTCTCCATTAAGCCACCCAAGCACTTCTAGAACAAGGAAGCCTGATATCTTTAATAAAGGTATGTATTTTAGCAGTACACCTTTCATCTTGTCTTACAAAGTCTCCTAGCTCAATATCGTGTCATTATTCACTATTTTTTGTTGGCTCACATTACATCTAATCTCTTCTGTAGTATATGGCCAGAAATGTGGCAGCACAGAAGCTAGTTTCTGGTAGCACTTGGCACATGCAGATGGGATTTATGTAGATTAAAATGCAAAACAAGTTGATAATCTACTGCACGGTGTCTTTCAGACCTAAATCAGATGCAGATATTGCAGCAATCCCTTTTTTTCCTCTCAGGAAGCCTTTCAATAAGTCTTGAACTTTGCTTTTCATCTCTATAAATCAATCTCAGTAAAAGTTAATTAATTAAAAATAAGTTCCTAGAAATATTAAAGGGGTTACTTCAACAGCATGTATTAATGACACTAGTGGTATCAGAGTCATCTCTACTTTAACATGCTCTATGAAAAGATGGACAAAGATTACTTGCTAGCCAAAACAGCTTATTTGGAAAGGGCTGTGTTTTCACTTCAACCTTAAAGAAMTCCATCTTTATAATCACTCAGGAACTTATTAAAGAGTAATACTGTAGAAATGTATACAGTTATCAATAGAATAACAATATGCACATACATGCATACTTATTATTTTGAATATGGCCTTTTTTAAAATCCAGATGCTCTGTGGTTTTAAGTCCATAAGCTCYCCTTGTAATGTAGATGGATAATAAATTCCACTTTTCAAAGGCAAGCAAAGCAAGTGGTTTGTAATCAGTCAGTTCCTAACTGAGGTCMCAAATCACAATTTTCTGTGTGCTGTGCAGCTTTGAGCACAACCCTGCATGTGTGTGGGAGGGGAAGAAACTCTCTAAGCAGCAACATGGAGAAAAAGGGTATGAGCCGAGGTACTGCTGARTTTGGTACTTCTCCCTACCAAAGAAGAAGAGGGGAAAGTGGGCTGAGAATAGAGCCCTTTCAGTAGAAAGTGGTAGAATCAGTGATTTTTCTTGCTACCCAGTGAGTGAGTGGGTAGGCACATTTCAAAAGGTTTGTCAATGGCAATTTACTTCCTGTCTCCCCAATACACAGCACTGGGTGCCTTAGGAACCATTCTGATTCCAAAATCTCATGCTCTATTTGTCCCTGATGATCGCTGCTGCTTGATTCATTTATAGAGACAGACTGATTTCCTTCCGCCCCTTTCTTCGGGGTCCCAAGCAGAGGATTTTTTTTTGTGTTTGTGCGTATAGAAACCTTTTGAGGAAGTCCTAACATGAAAAATGCTTACATCACAAAGTGTTTGCAAAAAGTCTCATTCTCTCACAACACACTGATCTTTCTCACTCTGCTTTTGTTCTCCTATACACAACTGCCTGCATTATACCACTCACAAGGTAACACGTGTAGCATGTTCTTGTCAGTGTGTCAGGCTTGAAAATCTCTGATTAAAAATTATGATGTTCTTCATTATCCATTGCAAATCAAGCTGAGAACAACGCTCTCTGGTCAATTTGTAAACAAACACTCTGCTCCACCTGTTCTATGATTTCTCTTTCAGGAAGAGTGTAAGARGCTAACTCATAAATAAATAACTCTTTAATTCTACTGGAAACACATACTCAGGGCAGTTCACTGCACGGACAAATATTCCAAAATTTCATTTTCTTCAAAACTGCCTCCTATGAATTTTGGCTTCAGATATCCCTAATGTCAATAATGATTCATAAATATTTCATGAATGTGAGTGCAGTGTGTGTGTATGCGCATGTGTATGCATATGATGTATGCTTGTTCTCATGTGCACAAAGATTTATTATTACAAGTAACAAATTAGTGTCCTGAGAGTAAGGCTAAGAGCATCACACTAGTGAAAAAAAATCAATGTGAAGACAAATATATGCTCCCCTTCTTTTKGGGAATATCGAAAGCCCATTTGAAAGACTGCCAGAAAAGAAGTTTCCTGTTTAACATAATCCCTGTATATTTTCTCCTCCACAACCAGTATTTCACTTATCTCAGACACCTAGATTTCTCATAAGAGCCTGGAAATCCCTCTACAGCAGTAATTAATATTTCTGGCCATTGACAAGGCTGAATTCAGACCCCAGTCCAACCCTAATGAAAGCAAATTTCCTTAGACTTTGAGTTGAGCAGAAAAGACTGGGTGGTGCCACTGTACCATGGACCTCCCTGCCCCAGGCYTCAGGAAAATATTTACTTCTAGGTGGAAAGGGAGCATAGAATATATTTTGTAAATATGTCATATACAAAAAGTCATATAAAAAAATACATGCTAGTCATTAAACAAGTAAAGGTAAGGTCTGATTTATTACCTAATAGTATGAGATCTAGTTAATTCTTCATGTATGTTTTGGGGTCTTTCGGCCATAGAGTATCACTAGGTCTTACAGGGCCAATTAAATCCACCATCTACTGAAATGTTGCCAAGGATGAATTTTGATCCATCACGTCCTGTGTAAGAGAAGAGTAAGAACAGCAATAGAAGTCTGTCTACTAGGAATCCCCTGTCCTACCCTATTTGCAGAGGAGGCTAAAACAAGCTCTGGAAAAATGTTCTAAAAAGTTCTCCAGCAGACAGTGACAAGGTAATTTGTTCACATAGAAAATCCTTCGTTCCTGTTGTTAATTAGAGAGTTTTAGTGCCCTGAGGCACAAGGGTTTATATCCTTCAAATAATCCCRTTTATTTTAGCTGTTACTCTTACAAGTACAATCCATTCTAGATGTTGTTACAGTCTTGACTTAATGTTCTTGATTGATTTACTGACATTTGTGTATGTATAAAGGAATTGCAACATGGAAGTTAGTGCAAACTGACATGTAGCTCCAGCCTAAGGACTAAGAAAATGTTTATTTAATTTTATTTCAAATTTGGCAGATGTTTTTAGAAGCTATAAGTGCTATATGATCTATATCTTGATTATACCACAGTTTATCAGGTAAATGTCTTCTTTGGTTTGCCTGTTAATTCTCCACAATGTTATGGTGTAGCCAGTAGGCCACTATGAATAGCACACAGCTGGTTTGCTTTGTTATCTTGCTCTCTTTTAGTTCCCAGTCACTGAGCTGGCAGAACCCAAGAGGTCCTTTAGAGACACAATAGTCTGTCATGCCAGGACAGCAGCTGTGCCTGGGCACCAGGGCCTCGGTTCTGCTCCCTGCTGCACCATGCGAGTTTTTGCATTTCCTCTAGCAAAGTGCTTGTGCAAATCCTAATTCCAGCAATGCATGGCAAGACATATCCTATTCCCTAAGAAACACAGCTCAGTCCCACTGCTTGCATGCCTGATTCCTTATTAAAAGTTATCAGCAAATACAACTTTTCTGTGAAACTTTGGTACATAGCATCCTGTGCTATATTATGGGTAAGCCTATCCTATTTTCAGCAGTGTATGAATTCAATGTAATAACAGAAAAATATTTACTTTCATAGTAATAGATAACTATTTTTTTKCATTTGTACCTGGAGCTCCGAGCTGACCAGAGCAGCTCTACACATGGTATGTGTTTGCTAGGCAGCATTAGAGGACGGAGACACATGACAACTTACATTGGCGCTGGATCTGATAAGCAAAAGTGACTTCTCAGTTGGAAAGGAAATGGTCCCACTCTGCCAGATAGGCTACCTGACAGTGTCACTTGCACTTTATGCCATGTCTCCACCTCCAATGAAAGCCTCGTTGCTCAATCAGATTGCACTGAAGCAGATTCATTTCTTTGCAACWTCTTTTTATTTTTTCTTCTAAAAAAACCCCAATATCCATTAATCTAATTTTCCTATTCAGGACTCAAGCTGTTTCAAAATTTGCTTGTCAGATAACCAAATATTTTCATCAAATTCAACATTTTTAATCCCATGCAAATTCTTTYGKTGATTTGTAATGTTTTTCATAATTKTGACTATTTTTGTAATCAAATTATTAATATAAACTGCAAAAGATATTATGRAAATATATTAAATCCACACAGGTCTATGAAAGAGATACAGGAAAGGAAGGCTGCACTCCCAAGTGTGAGATTAGTTATATCAAAGAATTTCCAGAATCTCTCTCTTGCTCTCTAGGACCTCCCATGGAGGAGAGCCCCAGGCTCATACAGACAAGCTATTTCATTGCTCTGATGTCCAGTTCTTTTAAAAAACCTCTTTCCTGAATTTGGGGATAGAACTTCACTTCCTTTTGCGACATTCTGRGGGGACATGAAGACTATATTATACAGCTTTTTTGCAGACTAGCACGTATTAGGATGTTTTCTGTGTTACTCTTGTCCCTATTTTATTTCATTACTTTTTTCAAGGCAATCTCTAGTGAAGGTCATTTCAAATTCCTGTTTCATCCTCCAAAATACACTTAGTTCCTCTAAGTTCACAAATATAACAAGCAATTCTTCTATTTCATCACCCAGGTCATTAACAAAAGGATTGGATATTGCCGCTGCAGAATCACATTTGATGCATCTTTCCCTTTTGACAATGAATCATGAATATTTTAAGTATGTTTCTGTTGACCAGTTTTGCAACTGACCAGTTTTGACCACTTTGACCAGTTTTTTTGTTTCATTAAGTTATGTTTTCCGAAAGCATAATGATAAATATCAAATTGCTAAATTATAGGAAAGATTAAGAAATGGAGAAAAATAAGCAAATGGAAGTTTACAGTATTTTCAATATTCCTCAAAGACCTAGTCCTGTGTGAGTATTGCATTCTCACAAGGATTGCTCATGTGCTTAAAATAAAGTCTATACATAAAATAATATTAGGTATTGCAGCATTATTTTGATGCACTAATTTGGGAGCATTTGAGAATATATCCTAWACTCTAAGGTAAAATATTCTATTGCAACTATATAATTAGTAAGAACTCTATACTAGTGATTTTGGTAATGCTAATATTGATGCTAATTACATCAGTAAATTTTTATGTCAGCCATATTCTTCTACTGGTGTTGAAGTGAGTAAAATACATATTTTGAGGTACACAGATAAAAGTCTATGGTTTTTATAAATAAAGACAGATCAAATGTGACCTATGCATGCTGATAAGCTCCTCATTAAAACAAATTTATTGACTGTAATATTGTCTATTAAAGTACCGTAACATATAGACAGCTGGGTCATATATAATTTAAACTGTTCTCACTTTACAAAAATGACAAGTGAACAAATATAATTGATTCATGTATTGCAATATTCATTCCATTAGTTAGAATATATATCTAAAATTGAAGATGTCAATCAAATAAAATGAATGCATGTTTTCATAAAGCACTGTGATTCCTTTTATTAAACGAAGAAAAAAAATCAATCACCCTTTTTGGATTCAGAATCAATGAGAGTGTGACTTCTGCAAGTTATGTGGCAATAAATAYACACGTATATTTTAGTCATGTTCAAAAATTACTTTGGATACCTTTGATCTATATAAAGTGTAAGAAAATAAGCTATTTATGATAGCAGCATCTATAAACCCTTTAAAGAAATAGTTTCACTGATGCATAGGTACAGCAGCGAGCACTGATCCTCACTTACCCCAATTTTACACTCCATTGAGTTCAGTGAAATTTACACTTGATTTACATTAGTGTAAAAGAGATTGGAAGCAGACCTTATATTTTAGTGACTTTTTTTCCCCAGTTTTGGATCTGCATCTCCCAAATTGCTAGATGAATAACACTAAAGAAATATTACAGGTTCTCTCTGCATTTTTGTAGTAATTTGCTTCTAAACCTTGGGAATACAGACAGAAGTCTGTCACAAACAAGGCATTAATTTCCTTCATTTGGAGTTCTGTGTGTTCCACACATGGTGAGTCTATTCTGTACAACATGCTGTAAGGCATTTTCTTTTTCAAAAAGTCTACAAGAATGCTATTTTAATAAGTTTAAAATTCCAGATGTCTGCTCAAGTTGGAGACATGGTAAGACAAACACATGCATCTCTAAAAGCTATTTRCAGGTCACACCCTTCAAACACGTCACACATATTGGGCATCAATTCAAGCCGCACCGGCACTCAGATTGCATCGCTCCTTGACAAGTGACAAGGGATGAGCAGAAGGGAAATGCGAAGGAGGGAGCTTTTCAGAGAACRCAGGAGGCAAGAGAAGGGGGCACCACGCTCTGGGGAGATCTGGAGGGGGTTATGGCTCCATCTCGTCTCTAGTCTGCAATCTCCTGTGTCTCATCCCTGGAGTACCAGGGCCTGACACAGTGCTCATCCCCGAGGATCTGTAAGACTTGGGAGGTATCCAAAAGATATCCACAAAGCTTCTCCCAAAACACCAATTTTTGGAATTGGGACTGTCTGAACACCTGCACAGAGCACCTCAGTCCTGACCTATTTACAGTATCTCCAGGTGCCTTGTACACAGAGACACAGTCAGTGAACTACCATGGTCCTTCCTCATACATCGATAGATAAAGATAATTTAATTAAGGTTAAGGTTAATTTAGGGATGGGATAATACTAGACGATAATGTAAGAAAATAGAGTCCTCCTTTTATGATGTGACTGTGTACCCTGCTTTTACAGAAGCTAATGGGATTTAAATTCAATGGCCCTTAGCTGTTTCCTGATTTTGCTAGGGAATTGAAAGCAAAGAGGAAAAAAACCAACTTTTTTTTCCGCCAGATTCAACCTCTGGGCAGAATTGCAGCCAGGTTGCTGCTGCAGGGCAAACACAGAGAGGTTGCTCTGCTTCTCTTCGAAAGAAGAACCTCAGTGAGAAGGAGTCACCATCATAAAGGAGGGTCTGGGAAAGGTCATGGACAGAGTTGCTCTCTTTCAAAAAAGCATCATATAAACCCTTTCTGCCTAGCATGATAAAATATCCATGCAAAATGCTATATAACGTATACTTAATCACAATGCAACTTACAAAATATATTACTGCTTACAATTTATTCCTATTCTTACAGAAAGATGCAGAATTTAATTATTGCAGAGTGAAACTATGGTAAGATTTTGGATTCCACCTGAAGACTGGCATTTAAGAAAGAAACATACAAAAACTTCTTTATTAAACCAAATTAACTGAGGCATCAACATGCTTCAATATGGGAACTATTTATATACCTGTGGTTCAAACCATTCAGCAACGTGCTGTGCTATGACTAACTACTAGCTGGCTGCACAGTAAAGCTGAGAGGGAAAGGAGATGCTTTTCAATCCTGCACTCTGAATAGTCCCTGAGAACATTTCTTGCTGGTCCATTTTTCAAAGCCAAAAGATTGTCCCTTTTATGTTCTTTCAGATATTAGCCATTTTGAAAAGACAGAGGAGTGAGGAGCAAACATCCTTACAGAACACGACAGGCACTATATTCCCCCCGAACTGCAGACAGCCCTGACAAATGTCCACTAAACACACTTTGGTAATTTAGCAAGTACTAGATTAGAGTTTTCTCTACATGCGATCATAGAAATCCCTTAAGCAACATAGAGCAAGAGTCAAGGTGACTCGGTTTGTGCCTTCTGCCCTCGTTTCATGAGGATCTGTGGAGCACGCAGAAGTGTAAACTCGAGGCAGCGGGAATGGGAGACGGTTGTAGCATTTATCAGATGTGAGAAGGTGCAATTCCTAAGTGAATCTTGTTCTTAAATTCACAAGAGAAGCATTGGACTGGGCTCAGAACATTGGCTCTTTTTCCAATAGCAATTCCTTAACTAGAAAAGATTTGGATCACTTGAGTGGGATGAATCCCTCCCAGCCGGGCCTCCGTGCCGGTGCCCTCTTGCAGGAAGGTTTCAGCAGGCCTCTGCCCAGCCATATCTTTTTATGTAACACAAAATCTACAGCATATATGTGGTAAAGTGTGAACAACTCACACAGCTCATCCATCCATTACGGTACCATATGTCTGGATGTAAAATGCAAGTTCTAAAGGTTATAATTAACAGAAATTAGTATCTAACTCTTATAAATAATTACACCTGTGCATACGTGGAATTCTATATATGTGTATGTATGCTCCCTCCTTTCTTTTTTTGTGTATACATATGTATATATACCTACACATACACATGCACACATGTACCAATTCAGAAATGAATCAACCAACTGGTTTGAAAGATACTTATAGGGAAAACAGCACAGGGATTCTGTGCTCCCACCCCTTCTACTTCATAAAGTCACAAACCCTTCGAAAAAAAAATATTCCTTGATTAGTTCAAATGATACTGTAATTAAAAGAAAAAGCACTCCATCAATTCACAAGTGTCACTGTGTGTCAGAACCCACATGAGAAAAGTGTTTTTTTCTCAGAATGAAAGAAGGTGATTTGGTGATGTCCCCGTGCCCTGCACTGGCAGCAGGTGCTGTGGCCGTGTCAGGTCCTTGGCTTTCTCTGGCTGTTGCTGTCGCTGTGGGAACACGCTGCCAGAAATGGGACTAATGCAGCCCTGCAGGCTACCTGCTCCCCAGACAGGCCTTCGCAGTGATCTGAGTTGCTTTGCTCTCTTTAACCTACCACTTTCTTACGAGCTCGGGAACTTCACTGGCTCGTGACTGTGCCCATGATGAATTCCACTCACACTGAGCTTATCCGTACCTGGTCTGTTTTGCTCCCAAACGGTTTCCAGATCTACTGCATTCTGCTTTTGAAATCCCTTAAAAACTTTCCTGCAGTATATTCACTGAATGCTAAGCAGAAAAGAGAAGCAAGTCTCTAACAGAGATTTTTACTTAGTTTGCCAATCTTAAATGACCTGATATTGCCTTGATGTAATTAGGGAAGAATGGACTTATTGAGGCACAGACATCTTCACAGAAGGCAACCAATTCCTTACTCTGTGACAGAGTCCCATGTCAGCTGTGAAATACTACACCCTCACTTCTTACTCTGTTAAATCAAAATAACAGAATATTTTAAAATCACATAGGTGTTTGTAACCCTCTGATGTACAGCTAAAAGGTAATAGATGCTCAGATCTTAACAGAAAACCTTATTCCTTCTAGTTTCAACATGGTTGATTTTCTGATTCAACCTATCCATCGTTTTGGAACATCTGTTTCAGTGAATCTTGGTGAAGTTCTACAAATATGTATTCACACATAAGTTAATAATACTGATGGATTATCCACAGATAAAAAGTCAAAAATTTTTTTTCTTACTGGCATTTTCTTAGATTCTTTTTTTCCCCTATGATATTATCAAGAAATACACAAAGATGAGAAGAATATATATTCTCATCAGTATGGGTACAAATAGCCAGGAGAAAGGATGAATATCAGGAAAACAAAACAAAACAATACAACGTAAAAGAGTCCTTTAAGCAGTACTAAGTTTCAATTTCTGTCTGGAAATTTCTAAGGATGAATATGATGCAGTTAAACCAGTCTCTAGATAGGGGGATGAACTATATGGCTTCCTAAGGTCCTTCTACTCGTCTATTTTCTACTGTGATCTCAATTTAATGTCTCAGCCATAAGGCTGTGACTTTTGGAGGAAGTCTTTCCCTCTTATTTCAAAACACCATTTCATCCCCGATAGGAATGATAAGACTGTTGACATCTCAAGACATAAAGAATTGTTGTGGGGTAGAAAATAGCATTTTTCTTATCCATCTGGATCTAGATTGCCGGGTTTTCTTCTCTAAAAGTCAGTTTTGACCAAAATGGCTTAAGCGATAAAAAGTTAATATACTTTTTATTTTATGTCTCCATTTTTCTGTATTTCTGAAAAAAGCAGGTAAGATCTTAAAGCAATCCTGGGTCAGATCAGAGAGAATTCTGACCAGGCACAGCTCCCGCTGTATCCCTGAATTTTTGCTAATTAGGAGAGAAAATACCTTGAATTTTGCACAAACACTAGACACGCATTTTTGAAAACACAGGAACTCATTAGCTCACTGCAGTTCACCACGACTTTTCTTCATCTGTACAAAGCTAACAGCTTCCTCTTGTAGCCTTTTCTATTATATCTATAGCATGTAAACCTGTTTAAAGGAGATGCCAGCAAAGGGCTAATACAGTGTAATAGAGATGTTATACTTCTTCTGCCGCAGTTTTACAATTGAATAAAAATGATTTATGAAGGATACTGAAAAGTAGATGTGTTTCTTCCTTTTACACAATATGAGAACTGAGGGATATCGTATGAAAACAAAAAGGTCTCAGCTCACAGCTAATGCATTCTCAGACTAACTTGCCTATGAAAAATATAGCCACAGGGAAGCAATGAATCCAGAAGCATAACAGAAAACAAAATAGCTGAAATATTGTTCTGAGAACAAAATAATCAAGAAAATTAATTGAAAATATCTTAAAAACAATATGTTAAGTCCTGTATCAAGAAATTGACTTTTTTATTTTTTGATCCTGAAAATCAAGAATGAAGTTTATCCTACTCTTTCAGTGTTTAAAGCAGATTTTTTTTCAGCTTCATCTCTGGACTAAACAGATCACCAGTGAATAGCGTACTGAAATATCTGCTTTATCAATCAATTTCCCTCCATCTAGACTTTTGCTTCAGTCTTTATCACATGGATGCATTTCATCCTATCAAACTCTTGTTGAAAGCACAGTGGGAATCCTTACTGGCATCAGTCATATATAGACTAATAGTATATTTTAGAGTTATGCATAGGAATATTATAGTATTTTACAGAGAAAAAGCAGAATTTTGGCTGTTGTGGAAACTTCTAAAACTCAGCTACCAGAAGGACAAGAGGGCAAGAAGACTGCTTGTGTGTGTGTGTGCATCTGTAAAAGGTCATTTCGGGTAGGATATGAAGGAGTCATTTTTAAAAGTCTTGGTTCCACAATATGAAAGCAACCCAAAATATCAGAAGCCCAGAGAATAATTAGTGCAATAGTATGATGGGGTTTGATGGCATTCTTAAGATTGTCTTTTGAAGCACGTGTGGTAATTCGGAAAGATGTGTCTAAATGAATGATTTAAGAAAATTACCAGGGTATGAGAAAGACTAATATGCTTCCATTGCTGCAACACAACATTACAAATTTTCTGTAACAGGAGAGGACACGATTTCTTCATCTGATCAGGTCCTAGTGTAAAGTGATCTGGCTCAATATTTCATGTTCTGCTGGTATTTCATGATCTGATGTTAATGGCTGGTAGATCAGACCAAAACCAGGTTTGCTTTCTCTCTGCTAATTCTTGCCCTGCTACTGATGTCAGACATCAAAACTTCCCCTTTGGCCACAGAAATCTTTAGGTGTGCTCTCTGAGGAAGGCCTGCTGTGAAGCTGGGTTCTGCCTTTTAACAGTATTTTTGCAGTTAGACAGGACTTTACCCGAAAAATCCAAAAGCCACAACTACTACATTCATATTATGCCCCCAATTCAACTGCTCCTGTGCATGCGCTTGCTTCACTAATGTTCTCCAGAGGTCCTTTATCATTCTCATTCTCACAGTTTAATGCAGTTCCTTCAGCAGTTCACCACCTGTGTACCTTACCATGCTCTGCACATCTTTGCTTTAATTTCCTCTTTGGACATCTCTTCTGGTTATAAACTTGCTCTTTCTAATCTGTCCCTTCTCAAACTGAAGTCTTAAATTCTTTATTTCAGAAAAAAAGAAGTCCATCGTAAGGAAGGGCGGGACAACAGCTGCCTGATCTCACATACATAAAGAAGAATCTGCTGTCTAGCCTTTTATAGCTCTCTTTCTTTCTGCTGTCATCACCCAACTCTTGTTGCCTGTAACAACATTACAGCATATTACACAACTTGTCTGTCAGGCCTAGCCTGAAACACATTCTAAGCACCAAATTACTCCTGACTTCCAAATTGCCATTGTTTATGATCAGACTTTAAACTCTATTTTTGTTAATCAATAGATTTCACATCAATGACATAAAATAGAAACATGGATAAAGAAAATACTGACAAAATTGAGTAAAATTTTTGAGTTTTCTATTGTCTTTCACAAATTCAATTCTGATTTTTACATACAAGAAGAAGCCCTATTGGGGGTTAAAACAAAATTCTGCTTAGTACCCTAGCAGTATCCTCTACCTCACCTCAGTGGAAGGCAGAATTATGTGTGGTAAAAGTAATAGTTTAGAAGAAAAGCCAACACTTCACATCTTCACATCCAACAAGACACTCAGGACAACACGAAAGTAGCTTGAAACACTAAGTCCAGACAGAACCTGCACTAGTGCAGCTGCATAGCAATGACTGGAGCACACTCTAGTAAAAGAAAAATAATCTCTGGGATACTTGAAAATATTGAAGATAAAAGAGAAACCTAAAGGTATCTCTCACTTCAGGCTGAATGTGAGTTTTGCACCCTTTTAATCAATTTATGTCATCCCAAATTTAAACATACTGCATTGCATCAGTTTAGTAAACTGCATATAACCAAGTGATCACACAGGTAGTAAATGACTCTCTATATAACTGAGTTACCTGAAAAGTGGAATTATTTCATATTTCCAAGTAAAAATTATCTGCACATTTATAGGTCTTAATGACTAGATCAAGCAGAAGAATTGAATACATATCCATCAGGGACTGTATGCATAGTTAATTAAGTCTGAAATAATAAATGCCTGATTTCTAGAGAATAGGGTAAACATCCAATTAAAATAAGATGCAGTGTACACTTTTCCTTCTCATTAGTCAAAGCATAAAGCATTTTAACATTTCCTAAATAATTTACTTGTATTAAAATAAAGTGAAATGCTTAAAACATTAATAGGGTATTTTACAATGCTGTAGTCAATAAGTTGCTATAGGAAGGCAATGTAAATAATTTATGGCTCTATTCAGCAGAAAGAGCCTGCAGTTCTCAGCAGAGCAGGTCCTGCCAAGGCAAGGGGAGAAGGCCCCATCAAGTGTGACTAAAATCATGATTAAACCCCACAGCCGTAGTGCAGCAAAAGGCACTGGTGCCATAAAACCCTTTCCTGAATGACCTGAATGTCCACAGTGAGCTGGGATGGCGAGTGCCCTGAGCCCCACGCAGCTCTTTCCTGTCACATGCGCTCCAAGTCCCAGCCTGCAAGTCGTCTACACYGCGACAGCAGAGAAAGGGCTTTCTAGTAAAGGGACAGAAACCCGATTTTCCAAGGTACTTACTTGCCTAGAAATACAGAGTACCTCCTGAGGAACTTCTACAAATTCCTGTAAATGCCTTAGTGCATCTTTCAGTGCCTAAACACTTGTGAACATCATGTAATATATTTCTGTTTGTGTTAATTAATTTGTTTTTAACCCATCATCTCCATTTTGACCTAACAAGCAGGTATCTATAGGCAGGTGTCTGTACTTGGGGGTAGGCTAAACAATTTTAATGTATCTTTGAAAACAAAGGCAGAAAAGCTTTCTTTATTGTACCATGCAGTCCACTTAAGCATGTAAATACTTAGCTATAAGAGCYATGGGTTTATAATTTGTTCGGTCAACATCTGCAGACCTGGCGCACTGTTGACACAGTCCRTGTGGGTAGGACTAGAATCCTTTCTCAGCCTGCATACAAGTGCAGAACTGTGAAACTGCAAAAGCCAAAGGACACAAGTGGTTTTAGAGCTATGAATTTGAATAAACAGAGTTACTGCTATGCAAAACACAGCAAGCATTTCAGCTTCAGTCTTCTGAGGAGAAAACACATATATTGAGTATCCAGGCACATGGACGTATCCAGCAGATTAGGATTGYRGTACATTACTAACGTGTATATAATRGATTTGTGTAGCTAGACTGATKTAACATATTTTTCCCATGGATCATTTTGCAACGTAGAGTAAGTTTCTCCAAAATGTTTCATTATATAGATACTGATAGAGCAAATAATCATTAATTTCATCACAAGAAATAATTACTGTCTTTTTGTCAAGCAACCTATTTACAACCCTCTAAAAGTTAGATTTACAGTGCAGATAATATATAGAAACATGGCATTTGCCTGGGACAGCTTTTTAGATTTTCAAATGCTAGAATCACTTTTCATTGAAACTGTGACAGAAACTGAGAAACTGGCAGAGTGCCTTTTCTTATGCCTACATTAAATCATGCATTTTGTGACAAGGTTTTTACATTTTTCTGTTTATAGAAATCATGCACAATATCTTGTTTGAGTCATGCCAGGATTCATCTGAATAAAGAAAGATATATTTTTCTCCTAAAGAAGAGAGTTTTTTAAATGTACTGTCCAAAAAAAATCTTACTTGCATCTTGCTCCTACAAGTCCTTTTTTCCAGAGCTGGTTGTTTTAAATAATTGATAAACGAAATTATTGAAAGTCAATGAAATCTTGTACTATGTTCTCATTCAGAGAAACAAGCCCAAATTTTCCATGCTGATTTAATCTATACCTCTGAAGTGATAAAATACAGTATATGAAGTGGGAAGAGAAACCAATTCTTCATTTTCTTTTTTTTTTGTAACAAAAATTTGCACAAAATGTGTCAAAACCAGATGAGAATCTCTGCTCTACAGGTGTTTACARCAGATGCACCCTCAGATAACTGGGCTGTGCCTTTGAAATGTCTTTAGGAAGCGACATCAGCATTTAGCACGATCGAAGAAGCCTCAAGCAACCCGCAGCCCTCTCATATTGTGTCAGGCCATCCCACAACACAAAACAGCACCTTGAAGTCACACTGTCACACTGTTGGCATTTTATTCCCAAACAACTAACTGGGGTAGTAAATTACTGGATTACAGGTGAGGTTATGCAAACTTCACTTGTGCTAGTCAGCATGAAAATACCTCTCTGGACCACGGGCAAAACAGCTTTGCTCTGAGAAATAGCCCTTCCTTTGCAGGGCCCTCTGTGCTATCAAGCATTCAATACCACTCCCAAATGGTAGGTATCTTTCTTCTTTTTTCCTTTTTTCCTTTTTGTGCTTCAGTATCTTTTCTTTACTAGATACACTGTTTACGAGATGCTGCTGTAATAAATGCATTTTAAAGACCTTTTGTGGTATCTTTTGTAAGCTGAGCATTATAAACCCTGGAAAGAAATTAAAACCATGCTTTAAGTCCTGAATAGGACTTTGCCTCAGGGAACATACCATTATTTGAAAACAGAATAGATGACTAGGAGAAAATAAAGCAATTCAGGCTGACAAATTCTGTCAATAGTCTCCAGAGCCTCAGTAAGGTGAGGGAAAGGCAGTGTGAGCCTTTCCTATTGCTCCCATGGCTTGCTCTCCTTATTTGGCCGTGCTGCAGGCTCGATCATGTTGTCTTTCCAATCTCCCCACCTTTTATTCAGGAATATCACTGAAAATAACTAGAGACAAATATACTCTTTCTACTCCTGATCCACTCACGTCCCTTCGCATCACAGAAATGCAGACACCATCTTCCCAAACTCTTCAAATTCTTCGGACACTATGTAAAATGAATGGACCCACTCTAAACTTCTGTGATTCTCTTCTTTCCAAGTAGTCTCATATCTATGACAAGGTTGGTGGACACCTAAATTAAATTTGGGACCCAATTTTAAATAGAATCTCAACCTCCTGAGTAAACAATAGATGGAGCCTGCCTATTAAATCATCATGTTTTAATTAAATTCCTTGCAGCTTGTGAGYTCTTTGAACTGAGCTAGGTGATAAATGCATTGTAATTTTAATAGGGTTATATTTTGTGCTAAACTCGCATAGAGTGGTGACACAAGAATAAGACTGTGTTAGCCACGAAAAACTGCATGGTATTTTGCTGATAACGGCACACTTCTATGACATGGTAGCTTCATGTGAGAAACAAAGACAACATAAGGTGTTTTATTTTCAATTACAGAATTTGGGAGTAAATGAGCATTTATGACCCTTGCAAAAAACCTGTATATTCTTCATCTTCATGGATACAGACACAGTATCCGTTGAAACCAGAGGAAAAGTCAACTATTGGTTTAAATGGATTAGGCTCTTAATGTGATATTAGAAATCAAAACAAAAAACACATAAGTAAAGCATATTCACAAAAATGAAAAAGCCAAATATAGCTTTTGTTCAGAATGCTAAGAAATGGAATTGGATTTGAATGAAAGAGTTCCGAAGAAAAATATAAGTAGTATCTTCTTTGCCTTAAACAACACAGTGAGACTTAGTAAGTCAGTTAAAAAAAGAAAAAGAAAAAGTTGTAACGTTAAAACGACCTCCAGTGCCATCACTGAATGCCTCGGCTTCTTTATTAAGCATTTGTGGAGTTACCTTCCCACAATGCTACTGACATCATAAAGTTTGCCAGGAGGAAATATGACATACTCTTAAAACATATKTCAGAGATTTCCAGAACTGCAAACATGGTATTTTAGGTGGTGAGATTCCTTTCCTCATAAAAGCATCTTTAAATCGTGTGGCAGAGAAAATTCATACCACGAATAAAATCCTGTTCCCAGTGTAGTCAATGAGAGTTTTACACCTATGCAAGTGGAATGAAGATTTCAACTCATCTTTCTGCAGTTATTCCTGTATGTAAGTACATGCTGATACTGTCAGCATCTGCTTTGTAATCGAGGGAGAAGAATAAAAAGGGCCTCATGCTGCCTCTGAGCAAGAGTCCATTGCACTTACCCTGCAGCAGGTTTGTGCTCACGCCTCATCTCTGACTCAGTGGTGCTCTGAGCTATGTAGTTTTAGATATCTGTAAATAAATAAATAAATAAAGTATAAACCCTATATGCTGGCACRTATGAGTGATGCTTAGAAACTGTAATATATAATGCTATAGTTGATAGGTTTCTGCTTGTAGAGACCTGATTATTCCACCTGGATAGTGGCTTAAACAAAAGAACAACCAGACAAAAGAAATCTATGTGCAAAGTCCAAGAAGCAGGCTATTATTTTCAATAGAGATTTTTTTTTTCTCTTGGCATTAGCTGCAGTAAAATGAATCATGCAGAGCAACATTTTTCACAAACCCCAAACATCCTACATTCACATAAAACTGATGTACACTAGGAATGTTCACTGGGCTGTAGAATGGGAAGAAAGAGGGCTGCAGACATACAATTTGTCATCCTGATTTTATATAATAACAGGATATAAGCATATAAATGGATAGGTTTGACAGGTGAAAAGGAAAATTATAGGGAGAGAGGAATATTGCAGCTAACTCAACAGTAACCATATTGCCAATAGATCCTTTTGCCATTTGACAGCTGTCTTACAAAAGGGTTGAAAAATCATGTTTACTCAGATCAGCACGTTCTCTCTTTCAGTTATTTAGGACTCTGCATATTCCACAAAGAACAACAAAAACATTTTCACCTTCCAACTTAAACTGAATTATTATGAAATACACATATATATACAAGTGTGCTTTTTGAACCTTCAGCAGCAGGTCTGAAAGATAATGTCATAAAGTTAGCCCATTATCTTGCATATATGTTTGCAATGCTGTGTAAGAAAAGTAAGCATCTTTTTCTAGGCAGAGACAGTCAAAGTACATTTTTTTCCAGCCTGATATGGGTTATTTCTCTTAGATATCAGAGGGTGGTCAGCTTGCAGTGGCAGCCAGTGATCCTGAGAAAAATCTCTTTTTCCTATAGGACAAATAAGGCAAATCCTGCAGTGTAGGATGAGAGGGAGCCCAGGAAGGCCGCTCGTATTACTGCACGTAACAGAGCACAGGACTACACCTCTGTAGATCAGAGTTGGGAACAGAAATGCGAGAGTGAGTTAAGGAAAGGCTCAGCAGATATCTGAGAGATTGCTGCTGCTGCTTCTTTTCTTTAGGGCTTGTTTTGTACTGTACAGAGAAACTTGTAATACTGGACTGAGCTGATGTGGTGACATTAAACTAGGTCCTTGTGCTTCAGGCTAGGTCTAGTGGTTCATCCAAAATCAGATCAGGAATAGAGCTAACTTCATTGCTGACAGACCTTTCATTCACTATGAGCAGGTGCTTGGGGCGGTTTTGTTATTTTGACCTGATCATTGGCATTTGGGGTAAAGAACTTGAAGGAAGTATTATGTAGTTTCATTCCAACGAGATGGCTCCTCTGTGAGCTACCTCCTCTCAACGAGATACGATTTGGGAGAGTGAAGGGTATGGGGTATTGTGATAATATCTCTTTTAAATAATTAGAGGTTTTTCTGTATTTTTCAAAGTATTCTTGAACAGCCCATGTCAGGGAAATTTTTTAAGGCGTTGGCATAACTACTGATTTTGCAACTTCAAGCATTGATGGCAGATAGGCTATGGATTTAGACATGCAAGTAACTGACAAACAAATGCAGTCAKTTATATTTGATGCTTATTTGAATCAAACTGGCTTTAAATGAAAAGAAAATTAGTGTCTTAAAAACCCTTCTTAGGTCCATTTTAGGTCCTAATTTGTCCATTAGGACCGCTGAAAGTAGAGACAGGAAACCAGCCAGATACATGCATATATACAYATGTACATATGGGTAAGAGAAAGAAAGAATGTGAGATAGCTATTACAGAGAGAGCACTTCACATTTATAAAGCACTGACWATAACAATAATGCATGAATGCAACAAAAGAAAAAGCCATTAAGCATTAACAGAAGCCTTGGCAATATTTTAGTCAGCGTATACTAATGAACACACCTCATAATAACTGGATAATGAGAATATAAAAATTGCATAGATTAATATATTCATAAGTTAAAAAAAAWGTAAATGGTTCCTAGATGCCTCTGKACTCAGCAAAGGTGTGACAGACTAAAGAGATGATAAACCCACACTGAACCTTTATGGATCTGTGTAGAAGTCTAGAAGGAGCYCCTTTCTGCTTCAGTGGTGGGTAGTTTTAGAGACTAAATTAACYGATATAGTTCCTTGGTCCAGAGCCTCTGCAACTTTGGGTGGAGATGATTAAGGCAGTATTCAATAGAGATTTTTATAAGTTTATGTGCAATTTTTCTAGGTCTCCTTTTATCCTGCTGGACACGTTTTGCCTAACTCTCAGCAACAGGTCAATGAAATTTCATCTCAGTGCATATACTCCCTACCTGATGYAGGTCTGCCAGAGAAAATGTGTAAGCAAAGAAATGCTTCTCACAGGCAAAATTTAGTGCACAGTCAGTGGGGAGTGAACTAAACTGCTGTAACTGCTGTGTGCTTGTGCAGAATGGGAGTTCCACGAATGGATTCTCTGAAGATCAGACTTCTTTTCTCTCTGTGAGACAACAGCTAAGTGTAAAACTCTCTTACAGGGGAGATTTCTTTCAAAAAGACCATTTCCATAGGACATTCATTTAGATGTGATGTTACAAAGAGAAAGAAAAGACTATTTTTGCAAGAAGGGCTGTGATGGGTGGCAGTTACAAGGAGGATTTGGGTAATTGCTGTTGAATAGGTACTGGGCAAGTGACTGAGCAGTGCAAGATCTAGAGATAGCAACTTTGGAATATGAGACCTGAGAAACCTCAGTTTCATAAGGGAAAATGCTAAATCATGTTCACTTATAATTTGATAGAGCTGACAGTGTTGGTATGAGCATACAAAGCTGGGGTGTTCTCATGAGCCACCAGCTATTTTCCAAAAGGTGTGCTCTTCAGTTGGGATTTCTGTACAAAACTGGAAAAAAAAATTGAGAATCTAAAACAGAGAATGCRAAATCTTTCTGGGAGTTATTTGAAACAAATATTATGAGAAAGTTCATTTTAATGGATTTAATCCACCTAGAAATGGATAGCAGCAAGATATTTAATCATGGCATATCCAGTTTAATCACATTTAGAATCCTCTGGAAATTAAGCTTATACAACTTCCTTAATTTAGAGGACAGTATAATGCTTAAGTATTTAATCTCCTTAGGATTGATATTGGACTGAAATCTTTTGCAGAGTTTCATGAATAGACATAGCACTCTCTTCATGTTAGAAAACTTCAGAAGATGCTCCATATAATAAATATTTGTGATTTGTGATAGTTGTGATTTGTGATAGATTTTTTTTTTGGGCTCTTTATCCTGAAATAGGTAATGATTTGATTTTGGCCTTGAATACTAACAGTTCTGACATCAAAAGCATTGTACACTTGCTGGATCTTGTAATGGAATGGATACTCCAACACRAGGGTTCCCTTCATATAAGTACAACTAATTGAAAAAAGCTGCAGAGAAAAGCAGTGGATTTAGATCATTCCAGTGGGCTCTGGAGAAACCTTACATTTTGTATTTTTCACWGTGTCTAGAATCCAGCTGCATTTTCAGCTACAGGTTTTTATCAGTGAGCCACAGGATAGATATGATAGGCCATGAGTTATAGATCATCCTTGAATTGATTTTTTGTTCAGTCTGCCCTGGCTTTCCAACCCTCCATTCTTTTTATTACATAGAGCTTRCAGAAAATTTTATGTAAAATGCCTTGATTCCAGTAATTTATTTCAGAACAGTCTCAGAAYAATATTTAGCCCCATTCTGTCCTTGTTTCCATGGAAGGCTCTTAAATCCATGGGATTTTTTTTGATGGAATTTATATGATGGCAGAATATGGCAGTCATAAACACAGCGTGATTTCTCCCCACTTCCCTTTGCCTCCTGAGGATTGTCACCGGGCTGCAGCTTTATCCCTGCCATGGGGCCTCTGGACCATACAGTGTCCGCGGGCCCTTCCTCACCGGGAGGTCCAGCTCCTGCCGCAGCAGCAGGTCAGGGCTTTCGGGCAGGAAGAGCTTCCTGAAACCAGCCAGGCTGCACAAGGCAGCCTCTACCCGTCAGCATGAGCAATACATGCAAATTTGGAGCCTAATTAAAAATAGCCAGTGTGAGGAAAACTAAAAAAAAAAAAAGGATATACTGACAATAATGTGAGCAGGAGCAAATTAATACTAGTAAAAATATTCTATGGTGATGACTTATTGAGGAGAATAAATAACAAGAGATCCCAATTCTTTCAATAAAGAAATAATCACTTCAAGTGTCTATTCTTCTGGTGTTGAACTATGTCTCATAATGTGAGATGAGGGCCTTTGTTCCAAAACGTACCTTTAAAATATAGTATTGGGGGTTTTACACCTAACAGTAATTTGATTTTTCTGATTTTATTGAGGAAGAAAGGGCTTTAAATTTAGTATTAGGTCTTTCACTAAAGAATACAAAATATTTCCCCCCATACGTRTAGGGAATAAAACTGAAATAATAAATTCCAAATTCATCCAGGCTAAAATAAATTCACTGGCAGATTTACAATTAAGTTCCATATGGAATGGAAATAATAATTATAAACTCTGGAAATGCTATAGCAGYCTGTATCTTTGATTCAGCAGAGAAAAGTCTCTCAAATTTAGTTTCAATAAAGCTGTAATTCTTGAAACCTTCAAATACCTGATAAGAATGGGCTAATTTAGAACACTCTTTGAGAAACGTGTCTCTGTTTAAAATCAAATATTCCAGCAGGCAAAGAAAAAGACATTTAAAACACTTCATTTCACATTAGAGAAATCCCTGGGAGTCTGGAGCCACGGTATTCCAGGACGTGAGGCTGGGACCGCATGCAGCCCTCTGCTTGCTGCCCRACCTCACTCCTGCTCAAAACTTAGGCAAGGCTGAGGGCAGGTCTGGTGATCAGCAGCTGACAGCCAACTTCATGAGACTTGAAATACAAACAGGACATGACAACTGTAAAAAGGCTTCCTCTTGATGAGGCTGCACTGTAATTATTTCAGATTGATTCCTCAAAAGATGTTTTGAAGCGCAGATATTTTGCACTTATATTTTTTTGTTACTTAGTACGTGATGCAAACTTTGCCTGGATGTGCCTACCCCTGTGGGGAGTTTGCTGCTGGGTGAAGCAGCTTCCACCATCTGACAAAGCTGCACATGCAATAATTCTGCTGGCCTCGGTGCTAATCATTTGGCTTAGAGCGTGTTCCCTTCTCTGCCACAGCAGTTGATCAAGATGATCAACTTCGATTACTCGCTCACACAAAGTGAGTAATTGAAGGATGTAAATCTATATATACAATCCATACACTTAGATTTAGACAAAGTAAAAGGTGCTGAGACGTTTCTGAGGGCCCCGAAATGCAAAACAACCCAATGACTGCACTGGCATTTGGAGATAGTTAGGACTTCTTCTACATCGCTCCACTCTATCCCCACCACCCCCAGAATTGCACATCTGCTTTAACCCATGAATTTCACAGGGCTGGACTGCCAAATTCATCACTATTAATTTGCCTGCATCAAGAACCCAGTATCTTTCCAACCGCCCAAAGCTTTCTGTACACTCCTAGAAGAATAAAAGTTTCCAAATTCTGACAGGAAAAAAGGACAATTGTTCTTCAGATATTTTTGCCATRGTGATTAGCTTATAGCTGGGATACCCATAGCAAATTGCTGGATGTGAAATAAAAAGAATACTTTTTTTCTAATACAAAAGTGCTATTTTTTTCTTACAKAAGTCTCTAGACTTTAGCAGAGACTTAAAATCCCCTTAGAAAATAAAAGTTCTGCTACAAAAGCTGAGTGGTTTATGCATGTACATGCTTTTTTTGTGAAGAAAATAATAGGTTATATGAATATCTAAATGCAGTTTCAGCTCAGATTCAGGAGAGTGATGAARGCTGCTGGCCACCATACTTCAGGTGCGGCCAGGGCTGAGTAGAGGGGAGGTTCATCTCCCTCCATCTGCTGGCAATACTTTTCTGTATTTTTATTTTCTTTTCTTTTAATTTTATTCCTATATTTTAATCTCTTTCCAACAGAATACTAATGGTCAAAAATTGCAAGAGTGCGTTTGCCCAGCCTTAACCAGCTACTGATCTCTTCTATGAGTGAAAGCCGAGAATAGCTCTCCTGAGATGATAATGTAAAAAGAGTATGAATTTGCTCTTTTTCTGTTGCAAGAAACTGATTCCTCTCTTTCAAATTATTTTGGGTTCATGGAGGTACTCCTCTTTTGCAATAGCGCTACTGATATTCACTCTTATCCTTTTTATAAGGATTTTACATCTTGCATGCATAATCTACAGAGCATTTTCCCCAATTTACTCAAGTGTGGTACTCCCTAAATATTTACTTTCACTTGAATTATTCATAAGTCAAACGCTACTCTATACTATACTCTACTCTATACTCTATACTGGACCAACTGAAGTCAGTAGAAATTTGGGGATTCAAAGGACCTAATTTATCCTTAATGTCTGTAAAGGCATATGAATGAAGCTATTGTGTGGCTCTCAGTTCTTAGTGGAACAGAAGATTTGTTTGCTTGGGCAGATCATAATCTAATACCTGTTCTTAAAATGCCAAAGCACAGAACTGAAAAGGATTCCTCTTTCAATATGTGACTCCCCACATAATTCAAAGTGTAATTTGCTTTGTAAAATATTATTTGAACAAATTAAGAAATCAAAATCTGGTCTAATCATACAGAAGAAAACTGAAACTGAATGATCTGTTTTCCCTTTAAGTTTAATGACCATTTATGCAACAAAAATTTAGACAAGCTAACACAAATATTTGGAATTGATGTCAATAGAGAAATGTGATGCTTTCCAAGTTAGATGCAGAGCTATGCTAATATTTAGTTTCTTCAGGCTTGCCATTACTGTACTTAATATAATATGTGTGTGTTTTCCATTCCAAAACCTTCTTTTCTAATTCAGGTGTGATAACATGTTTTACTTTAAAGGTTTCACAAAGAAATGAGGACTTTGATGCTGAAAAGAGAATTGCAATATGTAACAGTCACAAGTAATGATGGGAAATTTGCTTAAGAACAAGCTTTGACTGCATTTTGAAATTCTACATGCTGAAATGAATTTAAACAGCAAAATCTTGAACACAAATAATAAAGCACCAAAAGAAAAAAAGACGATAAATGTAATTTACCACCAAAAAAAAAAAAAAAAAAGCAGCAATCCTAACTTTGATCTCACTAGCCCATTTCCACATATTCTAATAAAGAAAATGAATTGGCTCTAGATGAAACCTTGGTCAGTCTTTTATCATCTTGGTTGCAGCAAACCTGCTCTCATTTACATTGGTGTAAATTCACATGATTTTCTGAAAGGCAGTTCCCTATCAGCATTGCAAAAGGATAATAGAGGTCTACAAATKTGGAAGCTGAATAAAGCCTTTTCTACATAAAGGTGAAAAAAAMCATCTTCCCTATATAGAATGCAGAGTCTATGGTATTGCATTCCTATAYTTGGCAGTATAGCTTGTGTATTATTCCTTCTCACCTGCTAGTGGCTGTATAATAAGACTCAATTCATTTCCAAAGACTCTGCTACTCCAGCTATAACTTTCACCTGCAAGAATTTTCTTTAGTCAATTTTAATTTGTTTTATTTGAAATGGACTCTTCTCCTGTTTTGTGATTTACAGAACAGTTTTCCTTTAAAACCTTTCAGGGCTCTGGGTATCTGGATCTGTATGCAGATACAGCTTTGCTAATTCTGTGTTTAGACCTTTACTCTTTTCGCACATCATAATCCCTATGAAAACAGTTACTCTAGACACCTCCAGTTGTTCCTTTGCTTGTTGCTTTTTTTTTTTTGTGGTGAACATGATAGCATATTGCAGCTGGTGCTTTATACAACATATGCTTCAATTCAGGTAGGTCTATATCCTGTACAGAATCCAAAGTCAGTCTTTCTTTATAAGAAGACAGACTCTTCCTTTTTCTTCTGCAGAGGAGCACAGCTCAAAGGACCATTGTTTCATGAAGTTTCTGGCTAACTACTTTCTTCCTTACAGCACAAGTTGCTAATGACTGCACAGTGAGGTAGCAGTGGTTGGTTAAGTAGATGGGTAGAACAAAAGGCATGAGATTTGCAACCTTCAGTAGTTATTGTATTCATCTAGAACAGGATTGTCTCTACGGGTCTGTCGTGCAGAGCAGCTATAGTTTTGGCCTAATTAACAGCCTGACGTTCTTTCAGTGGACAGGGAAATCCCTAACAGTGAAAGCTTTTTAAATTGCCACTTAGAAACGTCCTACATCTTTGGATAGATGGGCTAATGATGGAAAGAGGTTAGGCTATAGGGAAACTTTACTCTGTGAAACTCTAGATGTCATTCTGAACTGCTTAAACCTTACTAGAATTTCACAGGCCAAGGATTGACTGCGGAAGAGGCCTGCAGTAACCCTTTTTATTCTGTTGAGAGCTTAACACTTMCTTTTTTCCTTGGTTCTAATAAGAGCGGTAAAGCATATTCATAAGGGACAATCAGCAAAGTAAAATACAGAAAGGCAAAGCTAYAAGTAGCTTGGTCATCATGACACTCTATCAAAATTGCTTTGCTTTTTCTGCCAAAACATGATCATTTCTCATTGCAGATTCCATATAAAATCCCTTATCAGTGTTACCACTTCTCCTTCTCTTTTATTTTGCCCAGTCTTCTGGCAAGTTCTGCATCCTAGTAGGTTAAATTCCCAGTTCTATTTTCTGGGTCAGCCATGAGTCTGTGTCCTTGAAAATGTGTAACTCCGTTTCAGCACTCTTACCGTGCTCCCAGTGTTTGTTTAAAGAAGACGGAGCGAGAGAGAAACAAAAGACACAGAATACACACATGCCAAGGACAGATCTTCTCTCCCAGATATAAGGTACTACATATCTTATAGTATTTTTCATTGTTAAACAGTTGATGCATTACCTTCGGAAGTGGCAAGTTGCCTTGTACATTCAGTACACTCGYTATCAATATGAAACAAAAACAAAAAGAAGATTGTAGTACTAACAATTTTTTCCCAGTAGTAGCATGTGTCTGTCTTCATACGAAACAGAAAGTTCAAGGACAAGGCAAATGATTATAGAAATTCTCATGAGTCATTCCAAGTACAGACCTACTAACAAAAAAAAATGGGTTACCTCTTTGAGGAAAATTTTGATCCTTCTATTGATGTTTAATAAATAAGAGGTTACTCCACAGATAATCTGTTGACTTCAATAGCTATGAATTCTTATAAAATAAGTAAATACTCAATATAAGAAATTATAATCATCTATAACTACAGCCTTTAAAGAAAAAGGATTTCAGGACAGATTTCACTTTGCTACAATCCCTAGTAGTTTTTGTTCTGCAGCAATATCAATGTTACTATTACAACCAGACCTTGACTGACATATTGGGCACTAATTGGGGCGCTGATAGAAATAAAAAGAGTTATTTTCACTTAATTCTTGAATAATGTTATCAGACGTGTATGAATGATGGATGACATTGAAGTTAAGCATTTAAATATAYTGTATCTGATCTCTTAAATATACTCAAATCTCATTAGGATAGAAAAACTTCACTTAGAAAATGGCATTATTCTCTTTTTTCAGCAATTTCACTTCTGGATTTAGCATTTAATAAAATAAACATGCCTTTTTTTTAAAGTCTTATGAGTTCTTGTTTGGCCTAAAAAGGAAAATGAAATTTATTCTTAGAATTTAGAAGAAAAAGATGGGGATAATCAATCCATGGGATCGAAAGCAACTACAAGAGAACAACCAAGAGGCTTTCTCATGGAATCTCATATACATGCTCTCGATTTTGCCCTCACATTATACAGTATTTATTATTTGAGCGRAGAAAGTTCTCAAGGAAAATTTTAGTGGAAGAAATCCACAATGAAGGTGAGAGATGCAACTCTTAAGATTAAGGAAAAAACACACACAAAAAATTAGGACATAATTATATTCATATCTTAAAAGCAAACAAAATAGGTTCTGTTCATAGCTTTAKGCACTCCCTATGGCCTGAACGCCTGGAAAATTAGGACTTACACCTGTTTCTATCTCAAGAGTGGAAAGACGGAAAGTTCCTGTGTTCGGGTAGACAGAAAATAAAATGAACTAAATATTAGCATTTAAAGAAAACAAAAACCACAGGAGACCACTGATAGTCTCTTTAGCCTACTGAGTATTTTAATGGAGAGATTTGCACAGTGTGAATGAATAACCGTTATTTATTACCTCAGAGCTCAATAGTACAATATGGTAGGGAAAAGCAGAAGGCTTAGTATTTCTGTTCTTGCATGTCTCTTCCTTGATAGCTGTAAAAATTAATATACAGAGTCTTGGCATTAAAGACACATCATCAAGTTGGAAGATCTAGAAATAGGAAAGACAAATACCATCTGCATTTATAGGTGAATCCATTCATGCCACTTACAAATGTAAATGYCAATGTCAAAAAGTCAATGGCGGTTGCTTTTAAAGAATCAGCTTTTCTTCAGAGCTCGTTCTTTCATCAAGCACCACAAYGCATCAGCAGACGTGCAGAAGTGCTAATCTAGCCAGTACTTAGGAAAATCTGTCCTTTAGCACTGAGGCACACAGATGGGAGGAATGGAGAAAGAAGGTGACTTTTTTTATAAATCTTTCTGATCACAGTGGCACCCCACCTTCTCCACAATACTTATTATGTGGACACTATATGTTTGTGTGTAAAATCTATTTTGATGTGACTATGACTCTGCTCTAGGTCCCTTTGCTAAAGCAYGACTCCCACCCAGGTGTTGCTGGCTGAGCTCAGACAACACCCGTGTTGCACCAAGATGTCAGACACCTCACACTGAAGGGAATTCTCTCCCTGCAGAGAGGGGCTCTGCTTCTGAACGAGCACAGCTCATTACAGAGACCACAGCRCTAATATAATACTTGTCCCTTTAAATATTTTGATTGCCTATAACTGCACAGTTAACGTATCAGTCGAGTACACTTTAATTAGCCCAGAGGAAATCACAGTAGGGATGAAATGACTTGGGTTGTTATTCTTCTGTTTTTACTAACAGCAAATAAAAGCATGTAATTAGATTTTTTAAGGTGTTTTCAGGATCTTAAGGTTATCCTAGCTGTAAACAGTAGTGTATTTATTTAATCTCAGAGTTGCACTTGAAGTACGTTTTAGTATCGAATAGGAGACATATTCAAATTATTATTATATATTATTATAGTTGGTTTTTTAAGGACTGTTTGGGGGTTGAAATATTGAGCTTTGCAGCCGTTGCAGAAGGGAGTTTAGAGAACGTTTTCARGCAAGTAAAAAATATATTATTTTTTGAATCACTTGGCAATGTCAAAATATTTCATTAGCATAAAATAAAAATGTTTTGTTTTGATTTATTTTTATTGGTTTGTAGCAAATTATTGGTTTAAATAATGCATTAGCATGATATACAATGTTACATAGTTCATATGCTGTGAAAGTCTAAAATTCTATTTTGACTATTATTTTGACGCATTTTCATTAATCACTTTATAGGATGCAATATCAATATTATYGAAATAAAACAATTTGATAAATTAAAATGTTAAAGATTTTTGTTTGACAGACTTTTTTTTTTAATCTCATCTGTTTATTCAGATTTAGATGCATCTTTTTCACTAGTCACTCTTTTTTATTGCAGTTCCCAACCAGTTTATTCCACCCTTCTCCTCCTACCTGCACTTCAGGTGACCTCTTGATTACAGTCCTGGTTTTCACAGAATCATGGCATAGTTAGTGGTTGGAAGGCACATCTGGATATCTTCTAGTCCAACAGCCTTGCTCAAGCAGGGTTGCCTAGAGCATGTTGCCCAGGACCATGTCCAGGTGGGTTTTGAGATCTTCAAGGATGGAGATGTCACAGCATCTCTGGGCAACCTGCTCCAGCCCTGTCACCCTTGTAGTAAAGTTTCTTTCCCATGTTCAGACAGAGCTTCCCATGTTTCAGTTTGTGCCCATTGCCTCTTGTCCTATCCCTGGGCACCACTAATTGGCCTTTTAGTGATACAGATGAGAACTGGGAACAGTTCAATGAAATTACATCAGTATGGACAAAAGAATTGGATCAAATGTACCTCATCAAAGCACTGAAATATCATTTACTAACTATAACAACTTCCTTCTACAAGCTCTATCTGAAAGGAAATTCTCAAATATTTCATCCATTGAAAAGAGTCTTTTGGGTAGATTTGAATCCAAGATATTGGACAAATGGTTTTGGATGGGAATTAAAGCATAAAAGTGTCAGCTACAGCAAACTTGCTTTGATCTGTTTTGTCAGGGATCTTGGAGGCATTTTCCTTCAGTTAGAAAAAGATTATGCCTGGTGAGTGTCCATTGAACAGGGCATGAATCTTTCTCCTGATTTCACTAAAGGTTCAATAAAACATAAGTAGTCTCTCTGTAGAATAAAAGGAACTTAGCTGAACTAGTTATCACTAGCAAAACATTATTCCAGTTTTTGAGCTCACTTGCTCCTTACTGAAAAAGTGTTCCCTTGTAATTTCTTTACACATTTATTGTTGAAATTCTTCATAAATATTAATGAATGAATCTTCAAATCATTGTTGGGAAAACTGTAGGGAGTATTAGTGCTCCCAGAGAGATCATCGGATATCACTGAAATGATTTTAAATTACCACATTTTAATCAGATTAATTTTTAGTCTTTTATGTGGAGTATGTCAGGAATCAGCAGCTGCACATATACTCATTTTTGAAAGACCTCAATTTTATCACTTTTAGAGTCTGTTACTATTAAACACTTGCAGCAAAATAAATATGTCCCTACACCATTCCTTCCTCGGTAAAATACCTATAAAAAGTAGTATCAGTCAGCTATGTCTTTCAAGGCTTACATTGGGAATCAGTTCCCTGCTTGCATTTGGATACCCAAGCTCAGGCTTGCCTCAGAAAGACATCTCCTTTTCATTTATCTATCCATATATTTTGCATGGTAKATAGAGGGAATTAACTGACACAGATAAATGCATTCACTAACAATATTAGAGATACTGGCCCTTGGGAAATTGAGTTCCTAGCAGCTAGTAATCAGAGGGATTAACTCTGCAAGTATTCGAGATGGGAATACTACAGTTTATATACAGCACAAGTCTCTCTTGTAAGCATTGGCATTATATACATATTCCTCCTTAGTGACTGCAGGGATTTTTACCAGTTTTAACCAACTGAACTAACACATCCATAGCTGAATGAAGCATTCTTCCTTGCTTTACTTATAATAAGTGAAAATTGTAGTGAGATTAGTTTACCAAAGGTTTTAGGGGACTAATTCCTTTTGAGGACCCTRTTTTCCATTGAAATCACTGGGAGTTAGACAACAAAGAAGTTCCTATTATTAATTGTTCTGTACTGTTTCAGTAGAGATGACAGGTTTTGGGATGTTGTTGTGGTACAGCCAAAAATTAGTGGGTGGAGAAAGAATTGCCAAGAACTTAATTTCTGTTGCAAAAACTCTCCCAAACAGGAATGATTTTGGCTACCATTAGGATGTGAAAGAATTTGACCAACAAGGTAAAGGACGAACTCTCCAACAACCAGAAGCTGGTCCCGTAGACTAAAAAACCAGCTGGGGTCTGAAGGAAACTGTTGGTTCACTGGCCATTGATAATGAACCCATAAAGCCATTTTCTCCTGAGACAGGTTTCCCAGTAACAAACTCTTCCCTGTCACAGACCTATCACTCAGTGAAAAGCCACTTCCCTTCTCACACGCAGAACTAGTCCACAGAACTGTGGTGTGCGTCAGGGATTTCTGTAATGCAAACTGATATCAGTAGGAAATCTACAGGTTTTGATTTTTATCCCTAATGCAGATTTCCAACAAAATGTTCTGTTTTGTGACATTTRCTTTTATATGTCTGTTCTGAGTCGATCCAAACAAAAAGCTGAACGGACAGATACGATTTTTTTCTTTGCCAGTAACGTATTGCCAGTCTGAACATCTACTTTAAGCCAGAAWAATGAGAACATTCAGCCATTCAGCCCTCTTTAAGTTCCAGTTTTACTTCAACTAAAGCAACTACACATCAACTTAATGTCTTTCTTTATTCAGGGACACACAGGTCACTGCTGTGAGATTTATTTGATTTCACAGTTTGGCTAATTAATTTGCTCATTGTGAGTGTACACCACCAGCATTGCTTTTGGAGTAGTACTACCAAAGCAATAGATTAATTTACATGGTACAGTGCATCTGGAATAATTATTACCCCACAGAATTGTTATTGCTCAAAATCTGAGGGGAGAGAGAAATTTCCTACTGTGATAAAAGGGTTCTGTTGTGGTTTTATCATCTGAAAACAACTACATGGACTAAATTACAAGAGAAGCTTCTTGCTAATGTTAAGCAGCACATGTTACAAAAGTCCATAAAGCTGTTGCAATACCAAATTTGTTTCTCAGATTTAATTTTTATCAAATTATATTGCCGGGCTAAAAATACCCCTCCTCGTTCCTCCAACAATATTCACAACCACTTCACTGATCAATACAGATTACTACAGCAGCCCTTCTGCTGCTAAAGAGCAGTGCTGACCCCTGGTTTGGAAAACAAGTCCTTTTGAAGATATGCTTAGAAATTGGTGGGAACATAAGTACAGTAAGTAGAAGAATTAGGGAGACAGTAAAGTTATATTTATAGTCTCTTGCCTCAAAAGAGATCAGTAGTTTGATTTTTTGACAGCTGACCAAGAAGGATTTTGAAGCTATCTTCAGCGAGAAATAAGCACAAAGAAAGGGTAGCAATTCTTTCCATTGTTCAGTGAGTTAAAACTAAGATTAATGACATGAGGAATATATCAAAAGAAATACAAGGTGTAATGTTGTGGGTGACATAATAATGTTGTACTAGGTGTTCTATTCAAATTTGGGTTAAAGTGGTTTTGCAGCAAAGGTTTGCACTGTGTAATTACTTAAATGGGTTAGAACTAAGTTGTGTCTCAAACATTGAAGGGAGTAATGTCTTTTCTGGACACTGATGGATGATTTAAATTCTTTGGTTCCAGCTCTCTGGATTTTTGGATTTGTAAGAAACCTACTGATTTTGACTAAACTATTAKTTTTTTTTCACTAAGCTCTGGAAAGCCAACTTGATTTACTTTCTCTTTGGAGATCTTATTCTGATACCTTGATTGTTTCTGCATTTTAGTATTTATCCAAGGAAAATCAAAGTGACTCGCTGGATAATATGGAGAATTTATTTTCCAACATACTTCAAAATTTATAATTTAATCTACATCACAATGCTACCCCATTAGTTCACTTTTCCCATTAACTGACAATAATGGTTCAAAAGATTTTAAGTTAAGGAGTCAGAATAGTATTCCACTTCTCTCTTCTATTCACTTTCTTTTTCAGAATTACAGTACCTGTATATTCCATTTGAACATAAGGAAAAACTTTACTGTGAGGATGAGTGAGGACTAYAGCAGGTTTCCCAGAGAGGCTGTGGTGTCTCCATCCTTRATGATACTCCAAACCTATCTGAACATGGTCCTGGGCAATGTGACAATCTCCAGAGGTCCTAGGCCACATCAGCTACTCTGTGATTCTCTATCTATGGCTCACAGCAATGGGAGCAAAAAAATTCCAGAGATTTTGGAGGTCCCAAAGGAGAAATTAATACAGGTGGGAGATCAGAKGCCAGGCAGCTCTGACTAACACAATTAGAAAAGTGTGCACGTCAAGATTTAAAGTCCCCAGAGTCTCCTGAGGAAGATGMGAGATGTGAGAGGTGACAGTTGGGATGTAGTAAAAAGTAAGACGCCAAGATTATGCTTTCCTTTKTAGCCTTGGGAAAGATTTGAATAGCTGTCATCTATTCAAGCAAGCCAAGAACAGGTTAAGACCAGCAGGTTTTTACAGTTAATTGGCAGACCAGATAGCATGTAATTTGCAACCAATTTGAAAGCACAGATTTCACTCAGAAAGCMCATAAAACACTCAGATTAGCACAATGCTCTAACATTTTGCTTATAATTTTCCTAGGAGAAAAAGTTATATTATGTTGACCCAAGCATATGCTATATTTAGCTTTTCATCCAGTTTCTAAGTTCTCAGAAACAAAGATAAGTGTATTTATAGAATAAAATACTAAACTGGCAGGCACTTCCAATTCTTCAGGCTTGTAAACACCCTTCTACAAAAGTATTGTTTAAAATGTGTAAAATGTTCAAACTGCTAATACTATAGGAGGTTAAGGTGAGGGACAAAAGGATCATTTTGGCCCTATGGGAACCAGTGAATATTCATCTCAGAAAGAAGACACGGCCCAGGCTATAGCCACTGCCAGTAGTTTGCATGGAGCAAGACCAGAAGGAAATACATGAGCATTTATCCCCGTCAATACTCCTTATCTGCCAAGATKTAAATAACACAGTAGCTCCTGAATGCCTTTCAGGGATTACAATAAGTATTGACTTAAAAATCGGTGTTGTATTGCCCATCTGTAGTACAAAAAGGTGACATGGGTGACAAGATCCTTTGACAAAGCAGGTCCCAACCTGTTAATTAAAAATAAACCAGCTRAAAACAGCTGCTGCCATTTTTTCTCCCTCTGTTACTCCTACGTTGYAAGGTCATTGGGATAGTAGTAAAAATAAAAGCATAATTTCTTTAAAAAGTTTGCTTTTATATTTATCTTGTTATTAAATATGTTGACCTTTTATTCTAGCAGTAGTAGCGATTATTTTCTGATACTGTCCACAAGTGCAATTTGTCTGGTTTTGATCCTGATCTTAGGGAAACAATGAAACTTTCTGAGTGTGTGACATGGGGATCCTTCCATGAAAAGCACCATTCAGCATAAGTTACTGGGCATCCTGAACAGTTGCTAAATTCACTTTTAAAAAGAGTCTGCATATGATACTGACATTTCGACTAAGAATAAATGGAAAGGCTGCACTGTTAATTCAGCATTTAATGTCATTATCTACATATGGTCCTTATACAACTCCCGACTGTCTGCTAAGAGTTTCTGATCTGTAGAGCACATGTGACTCTATAGAAGATGAATCTGTTGCTCTCTCCTGTGTCAGTTCACCAGTCCATACTCTATTCCAATAGTTTTTCCTGTTGCACAATGAAACTTAAATTTTCTGTTCCAAATCATAATCATAAATGTAAATAAACTRTGGTTATCAGATTGCTTATAAACTTAGTGTAAAAGAAACGGGAACTAAACTCTGTACCGAGTAGTATACAAAGCACTATGTCATGTTTTTATTTGCTTGGCTGATTCAAAGTATAGAAAGATATGAACTGAGTGCCTAATTACAACAAAGTGTAACTCGCAACTGTGCATTTGTATTGTAGTGCATTTGCCATGTTATTCACTGCTTTGAATTCAGTCCCTTACCATCTAACACAGTACACCAGAACAGCCACTTAAAATGAAGTGTAACATGTTCTCTCTTTTATTTGGGTCCAGAGTCTTAACCATCTGTTTCATGGGGCTTCATGATTTTACCCACCATAGTACTATACWGAAATGAAGCTCTAATTGAACATGTCCTTTAAATATAAAAAGGATCCAAATTTATTAAGGATGGGCAAAACTGAAGMGATTTATTCCTGATAAACATTCTACATGTAGAGTTAGATTTCTCTAACATTTTAATGTGTCCAGGCACAAACTGCTCCATTTGAAATTGGTGACTAAGGTGATTTCAGTTGTGCTCTATGGGAAGGAACCACTTGGTTGTAGAATCGGRGTAAGTATATGTATGCATATCATATCTGCAGTACTCCAGCTGTTTCTTCTTTATCAAGTGTTTGGTGCTAAGTAGGAAATTCCCATTTATTGTGGCATACATCAGTCTAGTAGCACAGAAATGAAGATATCTATTTAAAAGGAAAGAGACTGCTCCCTGGAAGGACTTAAAAGACAGGATTTCTTTAGGCTCCTTTTGATAGTGACTGGACAAAGTAAAACTAAGATAGAGTGCTTATARGTTGTTCACCTCATGGCTTATTTTAGCCATAATATTGCAAAAGCAAGCAGTCTTTCCATAGGGAAAACTATTTATTTCTTTTTATGAAATTCTAAAATCCTTACTATGACAAAACCTTTGGAATCAACAACTTTTTTACAGGAATAAAACTGGGAAGGACTCCAAGATTTGCATTACTCATTTCAGAATGAATGCAAACTATTGCACTTTTTTGCTGATAGATCTATGTGAAACAAGATCATCCACTCTCCATTCAGGTTCTAAAGTGGTTCCCTTCTCTCCCTCTCTTTGCAAAATCTTTGGTCTTGGATCCCAGCTTTGCTTAGGGACATTTCAGAAAAGGAAATACAGGTAAGTCCTTCCTAATTGCCAAAGTCTTTTCTATMTTTTTAATGACATTTCTAGTCATTCCTCAATTTACAACACAAAGCAAGATTTGTAGGCAAATGACATCCACCCACTGCAATCATTATGTAATGTCACTGTCTTCATCTCTCGATAGGCACATAGTGCAGGCACAGAGAGCTCTCCTTGTTCAGACTAAAGGATTTATTTTCTTTCTGATTGCATCTGGTTATGATAATTTATTGAAACGCCACCATTTAGAGCAGAAACCATACACTCCTAAAGCAATATTAAAAGTTAGCAAATTTCCATCCTCTTTGAAGAAGCACTGTGTCTGAGAAGAAAATGTGCATGCACAGTGGCTGTATTGACATAGATGTTATCCTACTGGGTGTGGGGTTTGTCGGGACTAACCTGATAGTATTTTTAAAAATATATTGATTATTGATATAGATAAAAATTGTTAATCAGAACATCTCCAGCAAGGTATTACATATTGAATTTTCACAGTACCATAAAMCAAGAAAGTTTTCCTCAAGTTAAACAATCCTGTAAAAATCTTGTATATCTAAATAAGAAGGGGAATTGTTATTCCTGGACAGAGTAAATCACTGTTGCTGCTGATTACTTTTCCCTAATTGTTTTATAATTTCCCTAATTATTATGCATAAATTGTGGGTTTAAATAATTCTAGTTGGACAGAAAATATTAGCGAGTTAGGATATTATTTTATTTTTGAAAATCATTTTCAGAAAGTATGAAATTAGAATTTTCAAAGATGTGCAGCCAAATTTTATATACATCTAATTTGGGCACATATACSTTCTCTATTTCCTTAACCAAGCCCCATTCATGCACAAACTTGGTAAAGAAGTTTTTCACTTCTTTGGATCTCATGTCCTAATCCAGTTTTTCAGTCACACAAAGAATTACTTCCYAAAACTTTTCTCTAAGTCTAAAGAGAGAAAATGCTTTTGAAATTGTGACCCAAATATCCAYCTTCAAGTGTGGTAGTGATCAAAATTATGATACAGTTTCTGCAATCTGCTTTTTAAAGTTCTGCTTGTAACAGATTCCTTTGTGTTTGTTTCCTTTGTATGTTTCTTTTAGATTATTTATGGATACTCTTCTGAAGTCTTTGCCCTTGTAAAATAGGTAGCTGTTGTTACTTAGGATATACCTAGATGTAAATTATCTGTTGAAAACAAAAAGTATTGAAAATTATTTTCTTAAGCTTTATTATCAGACAACATGATAAGAAAAAGAAAATATCACCTAGTTAAAATGGAAGCTTTATATAAAATGGAAAATAATTTGGTWTCTCAGATTTAAGGTGCTGCAACCTTTGATATACTTTATTTTAATAAAAGAAATACCTTTCTTTTTTCCTAGGAAAAGAAGACAAACAACAGAGATGACTTATCCCTGAAGTAAATATCCAGCCTGTGAAACATAAATAACAGGGCTAATGTAACAGGAATATAGATAAACTAGATTAATAGAAAAGATGAAAGCATAAAAAGAATGTATGAACTATGAAAACTCTCCTGGGCTGTCTAGAAAAGCGTGTCAAAGTGCACAGGGTGGGAAAGAAATAAAGCACACACACACACAGAAAAAAAGATCCTGAAAAATGGGTAATAATTTCAAGTATTTATGTGTGTGAGTTAGGTATATATAAAGGATGCATACTAGTAAGGTATATAAGACGGATTAGTAGTAAAGAAAATTCGAGCACTGAGCTAGCAGTTAATCAAAAATTAGAAATAAAATGTAGTTTTGAATGAAGCTTCTGGTATCAGATGCCCCAACAAAATGTAAATACCCTTAGTTTTACCCAAGTTTTAAGCCATATCTTGATCTGCAAATATTTCTACAATTTTGAGCATGATCTTTTATGTTTTGGTTGCCAGCACAGGTACCCAGGTACCCTTGATGCAATTGCCCAGCTTGCAGGAGGCAGAGCTGTCCAAGAGAGGTCCTTGGGGTCACATTTCTGACGGGACATGCGAGCGAGGTTCATTTGCTTCAGTCCAAGTGCTGGTCCATGTACATGAATGCAGCAGGAAAAGATCTTTTCAGTTCTCATTTGCCCAGGGGCCAAGGGATGTGTCCGTTTGTGTAACTCCTACCACAGATGCAGATGTGCTCCCTGGRAGCCCCATGGTGACTACTAAAACAGCAGCATTTCAGTGTTTGTAGCCACTGAGTAAAAAAAGCTATCTTCTTTCTTCCATATACTCCTACAAATCTGTATGGGGATACCTAGAATTTGCTTTGGATTAATAGAAAATCTCTCTTCATCACTTGGAGCACTCGCTATTTCTTTTACATAGAACGAAAGAAGAGAACTAAGAAGCCAAAGTGAAAGAAAACCCACCAAACTGCGAACTTTCTAGATATTAACAAGATATTCCACAATTATGGCACCAAGGTCACTTTCTGTTAGGCAGGAGGTCATAGATGCATTTATGAGTGAAATCTTTTTCTTCATTTTCAACTTAATTCAGTGTTCACAGAACAAATTAGTAAAAAAGCAACCAAGGTCTCTCTCTTAGCTGGGTCATAGGCCAAATCCTTTCTTTGCTATCAGCACTCAGTGGAATCAATACAAAAGAATATCTTCCTCTGGCTCTTCTGCAGCATTCCTGCCTGCAATCGGTGTGACCCGAATCTCTGAAACCTCTAAGCAAATGAACAAGCCATGTCCCATGGATGCTTCTGACAAGCAGAGGAGGAGGAACGCCTGTCAGCAAATTCAGCTACCTCTTAACCTCTGTGAGGACTCAGCACATCACAGCATGTACAGGCATGATGGGGCTTCCAGCTTACAACTTGTTTGGTGTGGATTCTTCTTAGTAACTCCAAAGCAATTGTCCGGGCTTGACTTTAAAGATAATTTAATTATATCTCTTATTATTGAATTCTTTAGACAGAATGTCYGCACTAGGGAGGAAGCGGGAGCTGAATGAACAAAAAGAGCTCCTCCTGAAGTTTTGCTGCTTGTCAAAAATTTGATCACTCAAGACTGTTTTCACTCAAAAGCAGTAAGTCTCATGAAGCTGATATCAGGCAGATGGCCATCCTATTTACCATTACTTCCTTGTCACCCTGTTGGTAAACTGTGTGACACAGACGAGTTCGTGGGTCATGAATTGGGCAGCAGCACCACGTGAGCTCACCCTGGCAGTGGGAAGAGCAAACTGGAGGGAAGTGTCCTTTGCTGCATGACCAAGAGCTGCACTAGCCAAGAGAAGGCTGAGGGTGGCACAGGACACTTGGTTGCTTGTTCTTCAGGAATTCATCAGAACTCATGTCTGTGCTCAGCAGTCACAGTGCAGCCAGATCTGCAGCTGGGTGTGCAGGACCCTGCAGGGACGTTTGGGAGAGATCAAGGTCGGTGTCTTTCACTCCATCTGCTACCCTGCAACCCGCTTGTTGCAGCTGCCCTTCAGGCAAAGCTCCGTTCCTGATTCCCATGAAGCTGTTTAACTGCACAAAGGAAAACATCTATACAACCAAGTCTGCGCTCATTCTCCAGGTAAAAGGAAGGGCAGGTGAAAGTGGGGCAACTCCACAGCAGATAATTCTTAATACTAAATACCACCTGGATGCTTTTGTAAATCTTTTCAACTCTTGATAGAGTCAAACAAATCAGAATGACTTTATATGCACGTATATTTGCAATTATCTGCATTCAGACTTCTCAGTTTATGTACATGTGATTCAGCTCTCCTTTATGTGCTGTCTTATACATATATATGGTTTGAACTTAGGTGGGGTCTGGGTTCACAGAAGCACATTCCTATTTTGCTGATAAAAAAACTTTGTAAATGTCAATTCAAAATTAAACTGCACTCTAAATCTTTTGTAAAGCTACATTTAAAACTACTTCATTGCAAGATTAATATCTGAGATATACTAGCCTTTTCTTCAATTATTGGATTTCAGTATGTCTGAAAAGCTCAGAATGAGCCATTTCTACTTTCTTGGCTAGGCAGCTAAGATTCTTCCGTTCCACTATATGTTGACTTTTTTCTGTAGTAATGCTTTGGTTTATGTAAAATGCTCTTTTTATTATAACCCCAGTCATCCATCTAGCCACAGCAGAACTTAAGTGCCTGACCATCTTAAATAAAAGAAAGTATATCCTGTGTCTTTTGATCTGGCCTTTACAAGAAAAATAGCAAAAGGACCACTGGGTCATAATGATTTCAGTTTCTGCCTCACCTGGCTACTCTGACCCTCATTAGAACAACTTAAATTACAGAAAGACAGATAATTTAGGCCATGGAAATGCTAGGCAACTTGCAGTATGACTTCTGACACCACGTACTGCAGGGTTTCAACATGGAATGAACAATCTTAAAACTCTTAAAATTGGTGTTTAAAAAGACTGGTAGCATTCAGAGAGGCTGAATAAGCCATTTTTGATTAAAAAAAAGTCAAGTTTGAGAAAGCAGAGTGTTTTGCTCAAAAAACATGTAAAAACACATTATTACAAGTTATAGGCAGCTTTCATACATGGCAAATATCACCCATACATAACTTTTTAAAGCTAACAAATAAAACTAAGATGAGTAATCTGGATTTTCCATAATACTCTGTAGTTTGCATACAATTCAGTGGTAACATATTTGATTTGAAGCTATTAGGAATGCTGGGTTACTGTTGAGGTTTCCTATTTTGTTGTGGTTATTTGCTTAATTAGCTGATCAGCTACCCTTACATCTGCTGCCTATGATTGACTGAGGAGAATGACACTAAAAAGAATGCAGGATGCTTTTTATTTTATTTTTACTGTTATTAATCACTTTAAGCTCTTCTTAGAAAATGTGGGGGGTTATAAAAAGCAATTTCAGTACTATTTAGCTATGAATAATGCTAATCATGATCGTGTGATTTATACAGATTTTCTCATAGAGTGTTTCTCTTCTAGTTTCAGCATGTAAATTCAGCACCAAGCTGTAAATGAAAATTCCTACATTCTCTTTCCAGCCTTACCACTGGGTGATATTGAGCAACTCAAATTTCCCACTAGTGGTCAGCACCTGTAACTTTAAGCTCCACTAACATATCAATAATAATGAATATTTTTGTCATCCTTTTTGTGATTTTTATGACAACTAGGTAAAAAGGTCTATTGTTTTTTTAAATGCTTCCGTTCTCTAACCAAAACCATTTAGGACTTTAATCTCTAATGGCTGACCCAAAAGCCAGAGCTGTCAGTCTGGCTGTGGGAGTCTGCATGTCTGTCATCATTAACTAGTAATTTCCATAGTAATTTCCATAGTTATGAACTAGCACATATTGCAAGATGTTATAAACACCATGCATGCCCAAGCACTCTGGAAAATCTGTCCTGCCCATCCTTGTTTCCAGCACTGATTTTCCATTCCCTAGAGGCGCCAAGTTCAGCCCTATCCTTCCTGCCCGCCTTGCACGCAGGATCTCACTCCGCTCACTGGGAAGTGCCTAGAGACTTGTTTGCTGGCTGGTGCAGACCCTTTCAGAAGGAGCCCTGGCTTCTTCTGGGATGCTCTGTGCTGACCAGAAACCAGCTTTGCGCTGCTGCGGAGCCCAACCTGCCCACAAGCGCAGACCCAGCAGCTGCGTGCAGGCTGCCGCGCGCACCCACCTTTGCTCCCTGCGTCCCTGGGGGCCAGGCAGCTCTGCCCCTAAGCCTGTCACTGAATTCCCAGGTACTCTCTAGAGATACACTGTGAGGAAGGACAGATAAACCTGCATTCTAAATGGGTTTCAAAGTACTCCAGCTGAGAAGAGGAAAAAGGATAATTTTYAATGAACACTGTATGGTGAAAGAAAGCGTGTCAACATTTCAGAATGACTATAAAACACATCCACAATCATCATAAATAATAGGTAATGCACATGATAATTTTTACTTTTCACTCAGTCAGCCATTTACATACAAATGTAGATGTATATGTGCATGTAGATATACAGCAAGAGATGATCATATAGAATCATAGAATGCTTAAGGTTGGAAGGGACCTCTAGAGGTCATCTAGTCCAACCCTCTTCTCTGGTTGATGAGACAGGCAAAAACACTAAATAAATGAATATGAACAGCCAAGCTTGGCTGTAAGAATGAAAAGAAATCCAGGTTTCATGCATGGGGATATTTAATACAGTTATCTAAAATTCATGCCTAGTTAATAATAAATATATCTCACAATTAGAATTGGAGGCCAGTTGTAAAACTGAATGTGAGGACAAAATCTTGCTGTATGATTTAGAATCATCCAAATTCAGGTCTCAGATGATGAAGGGAATATCTGGCAGAAATCAAAGTCACTGGGCTGCCATATGATGCTTTGGGCAAAAGAGTAGCAAATGAAAAGTAGTGAATGGTACATTTTCTTCAAAAGAGTGGCTAAAATTCTGGCTGCCCTTGAAGTCTATGATATAACTCTATAGGCTTCAGTTTGCTCAGATTCACCAAGTAAGAATAAAGAGGATATGATTATAATCCCTCTTTGGTCTTCTCTGAGCAGATGTGTGCAGTCAGTAGGGCTTTCATTGATTCATATTAATATGAAATCAAACTGTATCCTGGATTAATCGGGCCACCTGGTGAAGAAATTTTAATGTTTTTACTTTCTAAATAGTTCAAATGGAAGTTCTGTAAAAACACTCTGAACAATCTAAGAGCACTAAAACCCTCTTCAGTGTCCTCAGCCCTCATGCTAGAGTATACCACTCTTGCATGACAATGTGAAATTGGATTGAAGCTAGAAAATATATAGGGGAAAAAAGGAAAAAGTACTTTTCCACGTTCATCTTCTGAGATAAGATATAGGTAACAAATAAACGAAGAGCATAACTTCTACATGCATGAATATTACCCAATCATAGCAGGCAAGTGCTTTTCATACCACATACTTAATATATTATTAATGTTTTCTGAGCACCTTGAAAGATCTAGATATTAACAAGGGAATACAATCATTAACAGAGCTTCTCTGAAACTTTAGAGAAGTCCTCAGTTATAATTATTGGCCCTGTTAACTCTAAATAAGAAAGAGGGTAGAACATACTATAAGATGTAATCCTTTATCATAAATCCATCTCATATGCAGTAAAAGTAGGAAAAAGAGTGGAAAAAAAGCCAATGTTACCTATGATTTTTACGTTAGAATTAAAAAAAAAAAAAAAAAAAAACCCAAACTTTTAGACTTGACTCATCAGCTATTTAAATAGATGTCTAAAGCAAAATAGGCAATGTCATGTCGGTCATTGTCACTTGCCAAATCCCACCTAGACAGAGTAAAACATAACAATCACCATAAATGTAGGTTCTTCTCTCAAATATCCCACTTTTTTTCCTTTCTCTATGAGATTATGTGGAAAAAAGGAATTTCTTATGACTTTGATAATGCTACTACTGCGTTAGTAATTGGAAATCTAGGCCATTTGGAAATGATAAAGCTAATGCAGCATAGGGTTAATGACCCAATCTGTCCTCTGTATGTGGTATTTGGTTCACAGAGCAGGAGAACTATGAATGTTTATAAGGCAAGGCACAGTGCATTACTCTCAACTGGTTAGCAGTGAAGGGTACCAGTCATTACTTTCTATTGGCCTTCCTTTCCTTTTAAAAAAGAAAATTGCCAAAGCTCCTTTATTCAAGTGGGGACATCACAGTGCCAGGTAAACTATAACGTATAGTTTTATCCATTTTTAACTTGGCCTCACAGAAGTAAWAAGATAAAAATAAATTGTGCGGGGGTCAAATATATATGTCAGAATGCAATTCATTTGATTTCCTACTTTGGCTATATGGAGTTTGGAAATCTAGTGCTATTTACTGTATGATCTTTACTACAAACATATACAGGAAGAGGAACTGAGGATTCTTGGATATTCTCTAAGTATATAGCTGAGAGAGAAGATGACTTTTTGCTCTGTGATTGAAAAATAAACTGTTATGTCTTAGACTTTTTTTCTATTACCACAATTGCCCTGACTTGATATTTGAGATGATAGATGACTCTTTGTTCAGGAGCCCACCATGCTCAAAGGACAGTCAGGACAGAAGGAGGAGAAGTTCATAATGACAGCGACAGCTAGACCCTGTTTCCAGCCCCACTAATGCACTAGTGAAATGCATCATTAGCCTCAGACATCTGAGGTTGGCTGCACAGTGCTACGATAGGACTACGTACATCTCAGAGCTTTTCAGGGATGACTTTAAAGTTTTATTTCCCTGTTTGACTACACTGTGGGAAAGTAGCATTTTATTTTTGTAAACTTAGGCCTGTGGTAGGATGCAACAGCTATTATCATCTTACAGCGGAACTCACTGGGTTCCTCATCTTGATTCTTTGACTTGCCATTATTACAGTGTTATATACTGGGATATATATATATCCATAGTCCTTTCCCCTGAACATGGCATATATCTTCATTCGCTACTCCTGGTTATCTAATACAGTATATTTATGGGTGATTGCTCTCCCCTTAGCTTCGTCTTCAATGAGTATATATGAGGCAATACTACAAGCTGTTCTTGCTGAAGAGAAGAGAAGGGAAGGGAAGGGAAGGGAAGGGAAGGGAAGGGAAGGGAAGGGAAGGGAAGGGAAGGGAAG